>JAZGVS010000434.1:0-14834 GCA_037356235.1 Bacterosira constricta
CTCATTTTTTTTCCATAACATTAATAGCAAGATATAACTATCCCATGCAAAAAAATCTATTTTCAGAAATTTTATTTATTTAGAATTTTCCATTGCCCCCCTACCTGTATATGCACGATCGCAATCAGAAGCGGTTACAGAGTTTTTACGTCCACGGAATATCCAATGGCTTCATGATGTGGCGGAAGAAGGAAATGAGCCGGATGATGTGCAATTGTCATTCCATGTTGGGACTGTGCTGATGGATAAAAGCACAATCTTTGGACTATTTGTGTCATCAATCGTACAATGGACATTGTTTCTGTTGAAATAGAGGAAGGCGGTATCATTGAAGAATGGTCCATTGAACGATGCACGTTACTAGCAATGTCATTCTAAACACATATCTAAATTATATCATATCTTCTTCTACAGCATCAAATTCTTCCCCAGCATCCAATACTGGATCAAAACCAAAGTTCTCATCAAAATCAACCAAAACCCTCGATGACATTATTGGGTACTTTGGTTTTGTGGAAGTAGTCAGGTGTCTTGCCATACTTCATATGCACAGTGTTCCTTTGTTGATCCTGGATCAACCTCATCAAAGAAATCATCAAGAATACCACATCTCCATAACAAACCACGACAGAAAGTAAAGAATATGGGCAGGAGTTTACTCGAACTTCCCTTACCACCTCCCCTTTGTGTGTTGTTGTTGAAATTCCTCTTCATTTTCCCATTGACATTCTCCCAGCCTTGTTGAGAGTATTGGTACAAGTTTCCTCTCTTATTGAGAAAATAGGAGAAGTGTCCCGCTCCGACATTGTGGAAGTAGTTTGTCATTCCATCCCTGCCTGTCATTGCACAATATATATCACAAAATTCGTCGGCAGTATTTTGAAATTCACACAAGTCTGAATACTTAAACAGCTTACGAGATCCAAGTGTTTTCATTGTGGTGACAAAGAGATCAGCGGCTTTCTTCCAATTATCCTTGGCGTCAGGGCTACCTTCCATGCAGATGTCAATGAGAAGATGTAGACCGATGACGACTTTGCGTGCCTCAGGTCCCTGGAACTTAACATCCCCGAGCTTCACCGCACGGAGATAGTTGGACGTGTGGTGGTCGTATTCCAATGGCCAATGTCACGACCGTGATTGTCTATCTTTCCAAATATGTCCTCATTCATGATCTTTTCAACAGCTTTGATGAAATCATTCCTTCTCGCTGCAGAATGCAATAGCATACCACGTGATAGTATCTGTTGCACAAACTTCTCTGTCATTCTTACCTCTCTGTGTAGAATACATGTTATTGCATCTTCCGGGTCACAAAGGTACTCATTCATTATCACATCCAACTCAGTATGCTGTGTTGCCTGGTACTGCTTCACCAGCAGACCATCCTCCAAAGATGACTTGAGAAGCTGACGGCGATCATCGTGCAACATTGTCCGAAGTTGCTCCATATCAAATCTCCTTCCACGTAGGTTCAGGAGTAGGTTGAAATTAAATCTATCAACTGCCTCTTGTGGTTGATCAGTCACATTGAACTCAATATCCAAAGGGTCTTCGAGCTTGTTCACAGCCTCAGGACGGTATAGCATTTTATTCCTCATGGAAACAACCTCCTGCAACTCTTCACAGTGTTGCATGGCCGAACAGTAATCTCACTCATGCCTCGTATATGTTCAGTCTTTGGCAATTATTTCCTTCAGGTTCACTTCAACCTTCTCCATAACACCATCATCAGAAATATTCTCATAGCAGAGTACGGGAGTCTCCGGCATAAACTCAACAAGCTTCTTTGCTGGGCAAAGGCACCTACGGCGTGAGTCGTCAATGAGAAAACGAAGGAGAGCCAAATCTTTCCTCCGAACTTCAGCTCTATTGTTAAACTCATGGTGAGGACACTTGGCTTGGCAATTGGTAGCACATATACCACAAATGTCTTCTCTATATTGGAATGTGCATAGTTCATCATCACCGTTGCACTCACAGTACTGTAACAGCTTTTTTGACTTGCAGGCACCACCACGGCCAGACACCTTGAACAAGAAGGACATGTCAGCACTGTAGCCTTTCATGAATGGGAGTAGTTTTCGCTCCTTACCATTGGCTGCAATTCCGTCTGTGCATGCATGATTGTACCATTCGAAGTGTGGGCGAAGTACCACCTTTACCATTTCCTTTGTCTCGTTGCACAAAGAAATACAAGACACATAGCAATTGTTGGTTGACTGTGCATCTCTATATGTCACCTCACTCTCTTCAGAGATGGTGACAGTGAGATTCCGTTCTGGTTGCATGGGATCCATAGCATCCACGTCAACAATTTTGAAGCCAATTGCCGTTTGACACGTACCCCTGGATGAGCAAATCTCAGCACCATCACCAGTGATGACAATCTCAACGCCGCCCTCAGTCTCTGCTTTCTCTAGCAGTCCATGCGCTTTGAAGATCGTTCTTGTCAGCCTCTCTATATCGCACTCACCAAGATCACCAAATTCAGCCCTTGCCTCATCTTTGTTGTGGGAAATGTATAAATGATCCATGGCTAGGCGGTTGGCTGCTTTCCTGTAGTGATAAATGACATTCCTTGTTGGGAGGAGAGACTTGCCCCTCTTCACTGCATGAATCTTAACCTCTCCTTCAATATGATAATAATCAGAAACATAGCCATCATTCATGCTTCCTTGCGCTTTTAGATCAATCGATCTCAGAACATTTCTACCATAGAAGCAGGTACGGCAGATAGTTCGGGCACCTTCATATGCCATGCGCACCCCTGATTCAACTCCAAACAATACTCCTTCTAGCAGATACTTGCCCAAAATTTCGCCCTTCTTCAAATTGGGCTTGTTGGCAAAGTGATAATCAAATAACTCTTTGATTCCATCCTCCATCTTTCCCACCTTTGCTTCATCTGTGATCTGTCCAACATTGTTCAGGCCGAGTCTATTAGCAATGTGCTCCAACACTTCTATAGATGTCTCCTTTGCACCCTTCAGACATGGCGATTGATTTGCCATCAAACCATGGTTGTTCATTAGGATCAGTTTGGAGTTTGGTATGCTGATTGGTCAGCAACCTCATCTTGATCTACCAATAAAGATCTGAGTTGCTCACATTCAGATCTGAGTTGCTCGTATTCACCAAGGGTACCATGGTATTTGTTCTTGTAGCCAGATTCACCTTTGGCAAGCCTATCAATTCTTGTTTCTTGCCTTTCATTTTGGCTTTTCTAGCATCTGCACTCTTTTTCCCAGCAAGAACACGAACTGTGTCAACAGCATGAACAGCAACAAACCTATCAGGTGGACTATGCGCTCGAGTAGGCCTTGTTTTGGGAGTAGGTATGGATATTGATGGTAATACCTCTGATCTTCTTCCATGCTTTGATTGACGCTGCGGCGAGGACGGTGAGGACGGTGAGGACGATCAACGCTGCGGCGAGGATGGGCACCAAAGCGTGGACGGGGATACATTATTTGGAATGGATCTTGCGCGTTTTGCTTTGTCATATCTTTGTGAAGGAGAGAGTAGTATTGGAGGCTCCGCAGCTGACGTGGTATTAGTGTTTGGATCATAAGGGATTTGGAAAAGGGCCAATGAGTTGTCTCGACAGCAAAGACTAGAGCGGCGGGAGGCGGCAGCTTCAAGCTTCAAGTGTGTCATGTGCTGCTTGTTCCACTTCAAGCTTTGCCTGCTTCGCCGCTTCCTCCTTTTCTGGCTTCTTACGAACAAGATGGCGGACCTTCTTTTTGCGCGAACCCTTTGGTCGCCCAACAGATCGGGTTTCACCAGAGGCTGTTCTGGCATCATGATTAAGCAGTGAATCACATCGAATCAGGCTCATATGTTGAGTTGATGAAAGGGCATTCATTGCTGAGGACGGCGATAATGATAAAGGAGATGATGTAGTATTGGTGCTGTTGTGGAGTGTTTTAGTACGATGCGATGAGCTTGTGCTATTGTACGGTTGTTGTTGTTTCACAAAGCACCACGGCCGCGCCAATTTTATGATGCATCAAAACTCATGGAGAAATAAATTATCATCCATCTACGGTGAGAGGTCCCGTATTGTAGGAAAGAACAATAGTTTTTAATCTTGGTCTCTAATGGTTGTCGTTGAGTTGGCACTGTGGCTTTTCCGAGGCCCCTTGTTTTTATTTCTATTGTATTTGTATGATGCTTATATTGAGTAAGATTGTATAGATGGGATGTCATCCCAGGTCATCCATTCGGACCCACAGATCAAAATCCAGTGGGTTTTCTCTTTAGGGTAGGATTTAATACGTAGTCCTCCATATTGCCCGGCCAAAAAAATATCTACAAAATCGGGCTCACGACCGAAGTGAGAATCCACAACACACACCACACAAAAAACAATCCCATCACGGCGTCCTTTTTTCACCAGCAACGGAAATGGAAAATACCATGAATTGTCGTACGCTATTGAAACATCACATTGATCGATCTCAGATGAATAGTATGCATCCTTTAAACGTCTGCATACTCCAAGAATTGATGGAGATAATAACGTGGTTCTGTGTTGGTAAATATCAGTACGTGGTAATCAGTCCTATCTGCTGTTCAAAATGTGTACATGGGTCCATAGCTTTGTACTAACCACTGTAAAATGTGGCGGGATTGTTACAGCGCCAGCGCCAGTTTGTATTTGCTCATTTCAATACCACACACTTGGTACTTTATACAATGTTACGACTCTCATCGATACAACTGCTGAGTGTATATTTTCGTTTCTGCACAGTAATTATCTTCCATGCGTTCCATGGGGGCTCACTGTGATTGGACCGAGTTCCATGTTGCTCTGTAAAATTTCTGCCTAAAGCGTGTCTTTTCCTGCCTTTTTTGTTTCCCACTATCTTGAGGAGATACTGTAGGTACGATCCAGCGCTGATGATAGGAGATACTGTTAGTTTGAATCCTCTCTCAACTCCCAACAACAATCTTTGTCCCAACTAACTGCGGCTTGAACTGCCGAGAATTTGTGTCAACATCTGCTGGACGAAAAGGACAGCTGCCGACGGAAGTTGACACAGCTGCCGACGGAAGTTATAATACCAATTCCCAGGTAGATCATGATGGGATTCTAAATTTAGTTCAATAGGGACAGAATAGGGAGTACGTTTTCGAGTTCAAACAGTTTATACGTGGGAATCAATACATTTGTTTCCATCCCTAGCTATCTTTTTTGTATTCAAGATGAGTGACGAATGGTCATGGGGACAACTTGGGACAAAAATGTTGAACAGAGAAGAGTTCCCTAGGTAGAGAAAGGTCTGCATCACCAGCCAGAGAAGCAGCGATCATTATGTACCAGGGCTACATGATTGTTGTGTAGGAATGATCGCTATCAGTCATGGTAATAAATGATGACGTATTCAGTACAATTTTATTGACGCTTCAATTACTTTTACATAAGAGCCTGGGGTTAAATAATTACTATCACCGATGACGCATTACCTGGCACTACGACATAGTACCCAGCATGGATATCGTATCAAGATCTATGTCGTATCTTGTTTACGACATTCGTGCGCGCCGGCGCTACACGCGACCGACGAGGCCAGTCTAAAAACAAGCCTCAACAACTTGAGGCAAATAAGATGGTGTGATCCAAACCAAGATTCCAAATGCCCGGAACTTTTGATTATTTGAATCTTCCGCTCTCTACTTGCGTGGGAATTCATAATATCAGATCTACGAACGCATCCGTTGCCTGATCCGTTGTCAATGCTCAAATTCGCATTGGTACGAACTCTATCACACAAAAAGTTCAGAACCTTGTATTCACACTCAATGATACAACGGCCGTCTATGATTTCAATTGTGCGCATCTCGGATCAGAACCCGAACGGACACCAAGACTCAAATTTATCGAAAGAAAGACCGCATTGTCAAGTTCGGAATCTGGGATCAACGATGTCGTCGCCATCGCGCTAAATCTTGTGGTCAATGTGTCCCGTGGCCGATCAATGGGGGAGACATTATTGAATTTAGACATCATCCTTTGTGATCCCATGGCGGGGTATTTGAGGATCCTGATTCCCCAGGGATACGGTTTCTTGTCTAGATAATTTCTACTTCATCATGACTATTCGTCAGGAGTCCAGTCTCCAAAAACGCCGCTTACCTAGGGGTCCACCAATACTTCTTGGCCAACTCGCCAACCATCAGAAATCTTTACAACTTACTTTAGGTTATCCGCCAGAGTCAGGTTATCCGCCATAAAAGCGTGAGCGAGCAAGAGTTATCAAGCAAAGATGATGCCCAATCAAGTAAGCACGTTCTTGGTCGCAACTACTACTGGCAGCAAGAGCAGTAATGGGGATGATGTCGTTGTCATAAAAAATCATTCATTCAAATCAGCGCCAATCAATCTCAGATCATCTCACCTACCACTACTACTGACAAACAGCCATCCTGCTTACCATGGCACCAACCATGAACTTCTACCTCGACAATGATGTCCTCTACACACCACGCCATCACAACCGTTCTCAACAACCGCGCAAAGTCTCCCCTGACCACCCCGCACTCCACGGCTCCCTCACCCCACCCGTCGACTGCCCCACAGCCAAGCTACTCAACTTCTCACCAGGCCCAACCAACCTACCCCCCGCCGTCGAAGCCGCCATCCAATCGCGATGCTTCCCCGCTCCCCAAGAAAAACGACTGGGATCCATGGCATTGTCCCATCGGTCACCGGAATTCGGATCCATTCTTCGTCGTACACTCGCTCTATCGCGCCAGGTCATGGAAGTCCCGGACGAGTACGAAATCTTGTTTACGCAGGGTGGTGGCCATGGACAATTCGCCGCTATTCCAATGAACCTTTGCCCTACTGGTTCCGAGCCCGCGACGTACATTGTCAATGGCACTTGGTCAGGGCGCGCGGTGGACGAGGCCAAGAAATACTGTCGTCCACATGTCATTTCCTCCATGAATGAGGATGGAAGTTGTACTACCTTTCCGTCACTCGAACGCATCCAGCGCGAGGTTGATCCCAACTCTGCGTTTCTGTACGTGTGTTCCAACGAGACTGTCAATGGATTGGAGCTCCATCGGCTTTTGCCCACTTTGGACTGTGGTGTGCCACTTGTGGTGGATGCATCGAGTGACTTCACCTCCAAACCAATCGCGTGGCGTGAATCCAACATTGGCATACTCTTTGCCTGTGCCTCCAAGAATATTGGTCATCCAGGCGTGACCATGGTTGTCATCCGTAAGGATCTTCTTGGACGGGCCAATCCGTTCACGCCGGGAGTGTTCAACTACGAGACGAATATTATGGCGGACAATGTTTGGAACACCATTCCTACGTTCAATGTAGATGTAGTGGGGATTATGATGGAGTGGATTGTGGAGAATGGAGGGATTCATCAGATGGAGCGCATGAGTATTGACAAGAGTCACTTGATGTATTCGACGATTGATGATTCCAATGGATTCTTCGGTACGAGGGTGGAGAAGACGAGTGATTATCGCAGTCGGATGAATGTTCCATTCTGCGTGGCCAGTGGTGATGAGGCCTTGACGGATCTCTTTCTTGTGGAATGTTGGGAAAGAGGCATTATTGGATTGCGAACGGTCACTCCCTTTGGTAAGGGGATCTACCTCCGGGCGAGTCTTTACCACGGCGTCGCCTACGAGGAAGTGGTGGTGCTCACCCAATTCATGAAGGAGTTTGCCGCCAGGCATTCCATCTCCAAGGACGTTCCCCAGTTGTCCACCACTTCCGGTGTTACCAGTGCGCTGGAGCAGACATCCATCTGCTCGCCACTCATGGCCCCTCATTCGCCTCTCTTCCAAGAGGCATTGGACCTCAGTTACGGCGCCATCAAGGGCTTAGAAATGCTATCCAAGAAATTCTCCACGTCGCCCGATACCGTCTCGGACCCCAGTCTTACCTGGCCCAAGAACATGAAGGTCAATCACTTCTCGAGGGTGAACAATGACATGTTTGCTCCTCCGGAAATGAATCGTAACAGTCCTCCTCCTACTCTTAGATAACGTGTGCATCTTCGGAGGGAGTCCGAGTTGAGTGTGTGCAGCAAGTTAGAAACTGACGTGTGTGACCTCAGGAAGTAATAAAAATATATAAGACAATGTATGTATATAGTCAATTATGTTATTGATATGATATATGGTTAGAGAGGTTGTGCGGTGCTGCTGCGTGTTAGAGTAACATGAATGGAATCAGGATTGATCATTACACTTCATCTGATGTATGATTTATGGATTATTTCTCTTTGAGGTATCGTACACTGCTTGAGAATGCCGAACAGAGTAGAATCATTTGCATTGATTGTAGATGAAAAGTAAATCGTTACTTACATGACAAGATCGGTGCCTGCCTTGATCAAGTCTAGATTCTGTTACTGCTGCACAAAGTCCGGTGCACGGTGTAGTTAAGTAGTTATGGTAAATCTAAGTATCGATGATGGCAAGATGACAAATTGCCATTCCTGATCCTGCCTCCTCCTTTCCATGGTCTCTCCTGATTCATCTCAAGTAATCTTTCACCTGATCCAAGATTCACACTGACCCCGCCACAGAGATTAACAGTCTTGGGTTCTGTTTGGAAAGTCATTGCCAATACTGGTATCAGCAAGGTTGCAATGGCCGTAAGCAGGTTCTAGGCATTCCAGTATCGCAGATCCCAGTAATCCCATCAGGATCAAATTGATGTCAAACGAATTAGTTTGGTGTATCGTACCCAACATTCCAAATCTACCCTAACCATGTTTCTTTCTCAGCCACTACTGTTCTGTATCGATCAAGTGACATACCTACAGTTGGCATGAATTATGAAAAGATAGCAAGCGTAGACGGTGAAAAATCTTTATAACCTCATGTTCTCTTGGAATTCTAACATTTTTCTATAACAATGCGTAGAAAACCCCTTGAAGAACTCTCGATACAATATCGAGGAACACACAGTATTCGTTCAAATCCTTAGTCCCATTTCACTCAGAAAACAAATCCTCCAGGAGTACTTTCCATCTTTACCTCATCCCAGCCAAAAGCCACCCTGCCCTTTTCAACATACACATGACAATATTCAACCCACATTAATCATCTTCTTCAAGTCCTTCATCGCCCCCCGATGTCCCGTCTTGGTCAACACGATCACACTACACCACATTTCCTCCTCATCGCTCTCGTGCAGTTTTTGTACTTTGAAATTGTACACGAACTCGGCATTTGTCGCAAACACTTCATCGTCGAAATATTTGTAAATGACACTGTTGGCGCCAACGTCACGATTATCATCACTTTTGTAACAAGGAGCAAGTCGAACAAAGGCGCCAAAATCCAGACTTTTACGTTCATCCTCATTATCGGCATGTTCCACTGCATAATCCATATCCAACACCAATTGTTGATGCAATACCTCCGTAATCTCCAATGGAACATTCACCATGCGTTCCTGAAAGAAGAATCCAGCAGGACGTTTCGTCTTTCCAGATAGGACCGTTTCCATTTCAGCCTTGTGTTCAGATGGGCAGTGTTTGAGGCAGATTGATTTGAGGGATTGGATGCATGGTGAGGTATGGTTGGTGGTTAGATTGATGATAGAGGCGAAGCCGAATACGTTGGCTTCGTCTTGTGTAGGGAGGGCTGCAGCAGCAGCGGTACTGTTAGATTTTTTTTTGGACGATGGTTTCTTCTTTTTCTCAGGAGGATCAATATCAGTAGAAAGGATGGTGCCTACCATTTCATTCTCGATAATCAAATCGGACAATTGTGACGAGTGGGGGGCGTGGACCATGTTTCGGTGTAATAATGTTTTCATACCGTGGAAGAACTGTTCGCTCAAATCGCAAAAGAGAAATTCAACTTGAATCATTTCCACTTCGTTGTTCTTTTTCTTTGGTTGTGATGATTTTTGCTTCTTGCCTTTTGCTTTTGATGATGCAGTATCGGTTTTTAGGTTGGAATTCTTCTTGCCCTTTTTTTTGGTTGGTTCCTCCTCCTCTTCAGAGCTTATTTCATCGTCATCCTCATCGTCGCTGCTATCGCTTGCGTCTGGTCTCCGTACCAAGGCCCCCTCCAACACTAAGGAATCATCATCTGACGATGAATCGTCGGAATAGTCGCTGGCGTCATTTTGTTGCTGCGGCTGTTGCTTCTGCTCTTCTTCTTTCGCTCCGCCGCTGGGCTTAGACGCGCCATTGGCAGACGCAGCACTGTTTGATTTCCGCTTCTTGGCCATTGTGCATGTATTTTTGTTCGTTATTATTCGATGAGTTGAGAGTGAGAGGTGAGAGGTGGTGAGAGGAGAAGAAATTATTATTCGAGAGGGGGTGTAGGTGTTCGTAATGTTGTGCGGTCATGAGCTGTCCGCGTCTGTCCATCGTACGTACAAGAGGAGCATTTTTTTTATCTGTGAAAATTTCACGTGTGGTCAGGTGTCACAACCAAGGAAGCAACCCGCCCAAGGTTCAACTGTTGGGGAATAATTCCAAAGCCAAGAATCGATCACGCGTTTGTACCATAACAACGATGGGAGACTGCAACGAGCTCAACTTGGTTGATCTTTTAGAAGAGGTCTGGTTCTGTACTCTCCTAGGGCCATATATTTCATTTGCTGATCTGCACAGCTTGAGTTCAACAAACAAAAGTGCTCAGGCTGCTGTTCAGACATTGGTTCGAATTTGGCCTGAGGAAATTCGGGAGCTTCTGAGAACTTGGTGTGGAAAATCGTCCTCTTCCCTCCTTTTGTTTGGGGTTCATGGGGCGATGGCAATTGGTAGTTATGAGCTCCGCAGACACCCCGTTCCTATATTTCGTTTCCAAGCCAAATTGTTATCGTATGACAACGAGAGCGAGCACAAACAACTTTCGGGGCAGCCCTGGTCAGAGGTGACAGTTAATAACCCCCAAGGGATATCACTAGCTTTAGGACGAATTAATCCAAGTGTCTGTTCAGCCAATGATAGTGGATCAAAGATTTTTTATTGTGGTGGGCGGCTCTATGCCAACGGAGAGGATAATGGGAGCTGGATTCGCAATTGTGATATGATTCGCAGTGAGTCTTCCGCCGTTGGAATTTTCAGCACAGACACCGGCATTTGGACTCAGCTACCCGATATGCCAGAACCTAGGTCTGAAGCTGGAATATTCCGCATCGGTTCTAGAATCTACGTATTGGATGGAGACACATCCGGACCAAGGGTGCTCGGACCTTCGTATTCGTACGGACCTGCTCTGTGTTTTGACCTCGATCAAGAACAGTGGATTGATTCAGGGTTTGACGAGTTTCCTGGAGATGCATATGCAGGATCCGCAGCCGTAGTCATTGATGAGAGAACAGTTTTAGTCGCAGGTGGGGTCATGGTCACTGAATGGCATGGTGAGTATGGTCCTTTAATTGGTGAATCGAACCAAGTGTTTTCGTTGAATACACATTCTGGCGCGTGGACTCGATTATCTGATTTGCCAGAGAGCATGTGTGAGGGTTCAAATACTGGTTTCCTTCTCAGACCAAGAGATCAATCTGAAGGTACTGCGGTTGTCATATTGTGCAAGGAGACTTGGGCACAATTGATGCCCAATGGTGAGTGGGAGGTGTCACCTGATTTAAGCGGGTACGAAACGGCATCAATTCGATTGCGCTATAACGAAATCAAAATATTTTCTGCGAATACATGGCTTGCATTCCCAGGAGAAGGGACACAACAAGTTGGGGAAATGAAACTGTACTGGAATTAGACTGCTAGTCGTAATCTCATTCGGCATTAGTGTTGATGTTAGTGATGCTATCTCCAGGATAGGGCAGAAATGTTCCAGTGGTTGATTGATCCATTGCGCGAAGAGATAGATATGTGGTCTATTGGGAACTGGGTGACAGAAAAATTGTCCTCCCATGAATGAAAAATAATTCTTGAATAAAACATATTAGGTTTAACGAAATCAATTGTGTACCCTGATTTCATCCACACAGGCCTACTCAACTTGCATGACTTGAGTCATAAAAGATTGTTCAGCTGCTGTAGGATTGCATCCTTTTTGAACATGTCTATTCAGTATATAGCATTCAGCATACAGCAGTCTAAGGAAAGTTGGGATTTTGTAAAAGGTCTTACAACCTGTCTAGTTGAGGTGTTTTGCCATTTTGAGAATGTTACGTTCTATTCCAGAATATATATCTTAAATAAATCATGGTTTATGTAGCGGAGGTTGTATCATCCACAATAAATTGCCTAACTTGCAATTACTTGGACTCATAAAGGCTTGTTCGGTTACGCTGGCAAGAAATTATCAACACAACCTCGTCAAAATAGAAGAAAGATACATATTTTGAATAGCGTGGTACAGTATAGTGTAATTGAGTGATCCACTTCATCTCTGCCAACCATAGGAATAGGCAATCACTTTAGCTCCATCTTGTTGTGATGAAAATGGAACAAAAAATAAAGAAAAAAAGGTATGGAGGTGTCTACTTTGACGCATTTTCAAGGCAGCTTTTGAAGACGATTATTGCTCTGTCGGTGGTACAGTTGTCATCAAGAAGGTGGACAGTTTTAGGGTTGGCACTAGTGTGTGAGTTGTGCTGTTTTGAGAGTGTCATTGTAGCGGTCATTGCCATTGTTCATGTCCATGATATGTGCCAAACACACTGTATTGTACTATCCATCTATACTGTCATCTTGCCATCTAACTGCCATCTAACTGCTTTGATTGTGATGGGATGTTTCGCATGTGGACTCGGTCGGGTTTGATCACACTGCTAGATTACTCATGACGATTCTCCATCTGTTACTTTAGCTCTTTTTTCCTTTGCCGACTGCCGACAGGGACAGCGACAGCCAACTAGCCAACACTGCCACCGCCATCTTTGGTTTCAACTCCACTATTTGCTTGCTTTACTGCCTATGTACCATACAGCCTACATCTCTCTCTTGCTTGTTTCTGAAGACTCGTGCGATAACTGGGACGATTTAATCGGATGATATCATTATCATGGCATGTTTTATCTTTCTGTTCGTTATGAAGTGCAACGGTTTTTTTGATCCTTGAGTTCAACTGAGTTACAATATGTATCTGTTTCGTATCTAAAGAGCGTGCGGCGGCGGTGAATGAAGCTGCGCTGGTCCGGTCCGTCTGTCGCCACAAAAGAAAGATCTTTTGCCCCTCTGCGATATTCCATCCAGCCTCTACATCCAGGATTCCATCCTATTCCATCAATATCTCACCGCATCACTATCGCTATCGTATCATGCATTCATTATCATTATCACGCAATGCTACAATACTGGCAGCGTGGATAGGCATTATTTTATTGTCGTGGTGCAGAGGTACCGCAATCTACTGCAACGCTCTACAAATAATGACCCCACAAAAGCACCTGGGCCGAGGTGATGCTATCAGCAGTAGAGTAGGAGCAAGAGATGGCAGCGTCAGAAACGCTCACAATGGAGATGGAGATGGTACTACGTCCAAATCAGCAATAGTATTGGTCGATCCCATAACAGATTGGAAGCAAGTCATCCAAGCGGGTCTGAACTTAGATCATGAAATCATCACAATACAAATGCCAGATGTTATTCTTTCAGAAAAGTTTCAATCCTTTCTACCCAGCACCGATGCATTGATAGAAGCTGGCGTTACTCATGCCCTATCCATGTACCAACGTGATATCTTTTCCATTACACAACAATTGCAAATTCTTGCCAAAGACTGTAATTTGCAGATTGTGGGAGTGATTCCCCTGTCGGAGGTGGCAGTGGAGGTTTCTGACCTGATCGCCTCTTGTCTAGATCTGCCTCACAATCCATTAGAATCGATGACTGCTCGACGGGATAAGGGTTTGATGAAACAGGTTGTTGAATCGGCTGGGTTGCGTGTTGCCAAGTATGCAAGGATAGGTTCTACTGAAGATCTCCATAAAGCCATGGTGCAGTTATCATTGGCATACCCAGCTGTTATAAAAACACCAAGTGGCATGTCTACTACAGATGTTAATATTTGCTACAACGAAAAAGAAGCAACAGACGCACTCCACTCGATAGTAGGAAAGATTGGCCCAGACGGACGCACTGTCAAAATGGCCCTATTGGAAGAGTACATTGGTGGGACAGAATTTGCAATCAATCTCATGGCAATAATCAATGATGATGGATTATGTTCACGTCTACTCGTAACTGACATGTGGAAGTACCAAAAAACAAACAAGGCTCGATACGACAATGCTGAAATATGCAATCCTGCTGAATATCCTCAACTTACTTCGTATGCTTGCAATGTAGCCAAGGCGGCGGGTATTCAATATGGAGCAGCCCATGTGGAACTCAAGGCAATGTTGCAAGATGAAGAACGTGGAAAGTATATCGATCCAATCATGATTGAAATTGGTGCACGTCTTTCTGGCGGACGAAAATCTACCATGGCGGAGGCAGCAATTAATAATTGGGATCCATTCACATCCTTGATTGAATCTCATTGTGGTAAAAGTTGTCAAGCAATACCCGACAATATAAGTTTTCTGACACCCAATTTATTTGTTCGGCATGCGTTCCTCCCGATTGAAAAGGCGGGAAGGATAAAGGAAGTCAAATTCAATGCATCGATATCCGAGTTGACTTCGATGCATTCCTCTGCCATCATTGTCAACGTGGGAGATGTTGTCAAGGAAACTACAGATATTGTGTCTTGTGCTGGCTTTGTTTGGTTGGTTGGGGAGAGAGAACAGGTTGACAAGGATACTGAGGAAGTGCTTTCTTCGTTTACTTTGATTCTAGACGAAATATAATAAAAATGCAGCGTGCGACATTGTCTTGTGACCTTATTCATAGTACCCAATTATGGAAAGCTCTCTG
>JAZGVS010000435.1:0-14883 GCA_037356235.1 Bacterosira constricta
TACAATATTTTTGGTCCGTCAAGGTAACAACTAGCAACAGTTAGTGACCGACCGCGAGAAGAATTCCTGAAAACGTACATGAGTACCTATTCCGGTCAAAGAAATATTGGATGAGAACAGTTCAAGAGTTGTGAGTTGTGACTAGCTATGGGAACTTATGGGGATAGCATAATTTGTTGTTACTAATCAGAACAAAAAAATACAAACTAAAGCTTGACACAGAGATCTGTTCGAATGAGAAAATTGGCACATCTATTGACCACCATTACCATTATCCTGCTCCGAATAGATAACATCAATGAGAATTGACGAGCCAATGAGAGTGATCTTATCTTCCGCTGGTGCATCATCTGGAAAGACGAGATGGTAGGCGTTGCGCTGGGTGCAGCTGAAGTATGAAAATGGTTCATGTGATGTTGTGAGATGTAATTTACCATGATATATGTGACAAAGGAGAGAATGAAAATATTGCGTATGTACCATTGATTCTTCACCCCTGACCAAAGATCAGTAACCTGCGCCTTCTCCTCACCCCCATTTACCGTGATAGGCTCGAACTTTACTCGTGCAAAATCAAAGTTTGTTTGGTAAGCAAAAGAACAGTAAAATCATTGTCAATATAAGGGTAAGTTCAGTTAACTAGCACTCACGGTGTTGGGATCGCGCACGATAAAAGGGACGCGGCAGCATTTGCCACCCGCTCCACGTCCACCGCAACGGCACATGATACAACAGCCACCAAGGCACGTGTCAGGACGAAGTCGGTACTTCTTCGTCTCATTGCGATCGTAGATGTCGAACTTGGGCACAAAGACTGATGGAAAAAGAAGAAACACGAGAGGCATTATCAAACAATGCGGAAAGCAAAAATTGTTCGAGCACATGATACTTACTGCACCAGTCGCAAACATACTGCGTCTTTCCAATGACGTCGCCATTGGCATCTTTCGTCTCGAGGTAGGGTTCATAGCAGCAGCAAGCTCCACACGTCCAAGGCTTCTCGTGAGTCGCAATGACGTCCCTATTGCGATCTTCCTCTGTGAGACCCTTGGAAAGAAGACCCTTCTGGCACGTGCACCAGTTATTATCTTCACCCTTGACCACGTCGGGAGGAATCGTTGAACTATGCTGAACATACTTCACCTCACGACATCCTGGCATAAATCCACTCAAGCATCGCGCCCAAAATGTGCTTTCTTCGTGGATCCATGCTTGCTGCTCGTAATCTTTGTGAGGATTGCCGCCGTTGAAGTTGTCGGCTTCGCGTATAACCCAGTTGGTGGAGGGTTGACAGCAGCCGGTGCGGCAGCATTGGCTGGTGGACTGGGCGACAATGAGTTGCTTCGTCTCGCCGATGCGATCCATCGTCATGGTGCTTGGAGCTGTTACTAGCGGAGTCTCCATCTTCACACAAAGTCTAGGTTAAGAAACAAAGAGAAATAAAGTAGATGGTTTATTCCCCAGCAAGCAACAATTACATTACCCAGTGTGGAGGCGGATGGGTGGAGGATTATGGAGATGGAGACAGAATCTGGACAAAACAACTGAAAGCAAGAAGGGCAACCTACAGCAACGATCAACGATCTGCTGCACGCAACAATCATCAACCAATCTGATCATGCATGGATCTCCTCCTTCTCATCTGATCATGCATGCTCATGCATGTATGGGATCCTACGCGATACAATATGGCTACGATCTACGATATTATGGGATGAGAAAATTGCGGAAAGCTGTCGAGAAGCTACGTAGCGTTGTGTTGTTCATGATAGGGGTGGGTAAAGTTGAATGTCCTTTCACTTTGCAAAATTCAAAGAAAGTGAGTTTCAGATACTACTGTTCAGATAAGATAAAAAGACAGTAAAATGTTCTATGACGAATGCAATACTATCCAAATAAGGAATTTGATGAGCCCTTATTAGTCATTGGACATAGTGAGAGCAGGTGAGAGCATAGTGATATCGTAGTGAGACTCGTGAAGTGAAAGTGAAAACAAGTGAAAACAACAGAAACGGACGCTTCACCGTCACAGCAAAGGGATGGGTAAAAACAAAAACCACCCCAGCAGCCGACGGGACGCTGGCGTGCCAGGCGTTGTTGAAGTGGATATGCTTCGTGGGGTGCGTCGCTCTCGACCTCGACCTCGGCCGACCAGTTTCCCCAAATCCAAATCGCAACATCGCCGTGGCAAGGATGATGCGATAAAACATGATAATAATGGCCGTGATGAGAAGAGTGGCATTGAGATGACTCCATCAGCTGCTGAAATATATCGAAATAGAGTATTGGCTTCGGTTGGGCTAGACGACGACAAAGATGAAGAAAAGCAAGAAACAAAAAGCCATCGTCGGGATAGGAAAAAGTCAGGGAGAAGACAAAAAGAAAATGATATAGAGTCAGCCGATATTGTTGAAGAAGACGCAAAGATCGCAGAAAAAGATGAGGATTTGCTTGAAGATGAAGAATCTGAGTATGAGTCCTTGATTTTGCTTGAAGAAAAAGAATCTGAGTACGAGTCCTTTCAACAACCAAATGAGAATGATTCTTCAGCCAAGAGAATAATCCGCAAAGTGCTCTTGTTACTAGTTGCAGTTGCTGCCCTTGCCTACATTTTTAATGATGATGAAATGCCAGAAGAGTCAGAAATAGACGAAGATGTTATAGAAAAAGAACCATATTCTTTCAACGGCTATAAAGACGCAAGAATACCCGATGATGACGTTGCTCAGTTTGGTGGTGGACTCATAGGCGCTGAGGTGTTTGGAATGGTTGAAAACAATACAGAAATAGAATTTGATGAAAATGAACAGTTACAAAACCAACAACAAAAGAGCTATCATGAACACACGGGTATTGTTCAAATTGATTCAATGTGGGAGGAATTGAATGGATTTGCAGAGATGGTAGATCCATATGAACAACGCGAACTGCCAGTGTTTTGGCACGTACCCAAAAGTGGAGGAACCACACTGCAAGATCTGCTTATGCATTGTGTTGGCATGGTTGGTGCAAATGAAATTGGAGGCGCATACACAAAAGATACAGGTCCCTTGGAAATTATCCAGCTGAAGAATGGCAATCGTTATGTCAATGTCGATATGACAAATCCTGGGGGAATCACTCATGCAAAAGATATGGGATTTGGCCAAAGTGGTTTGGCCAATGTTGTAATGACATCGTGGTTTGATCAAACTTCATCAGTATTTGATGATGATAACAAAGGCAGATGTTTTACATTATTGCGACATCCAATACAAAGAGCGGTTTCCATGTTTTACTATTTGCAGGATGCTGCGTGGGAGCATACTTATAGTGAAGTGTACAAAAACATGACCATTGAAGAATATGCAGTTAGCCAATATGCAGAGGACAATTGGATGGTTCGATTTTTGACTAATGAAATGTCTGGTGTAGTGTATGAACGCCACATTGACCTTGCCAAGCAAATTTTAGAAAGCAAATGCCTTGTTGGCTTAATGGAGGAGTTTACCCCTTCCTTCAAAAGATTTAATGAATACTTTGGATGGAGCAATCATGAGTTTGGAGGACCTGTAACGATGGGCAACCGGGGAACATGTGTATCACGCGTCATAAGCAACCCTGACAATGCACATAATCATCCAACTTACGAAGAAGGTTCTGGCGTTTGGAACTTGTTGATGCAAAAGAACCAGTACGACATGATCCTGTATGATCATGCAGTGCATTTATTTCATGAAGTCCAAAGCGACCTGGTTGTTTAGAAGGGCAAATTTGTTATAATCACATACACATTGTATAATGATAGAGCTGTTATGATTAATTTCAGAGTTGAAGAACCCAAAAAGTCTGCAATACATTCATTTGGTTTATTGTCTTTGTGTTCTACTTTGAATGGTCAATATCTGAATAATGCTCTCCTTTACTTATGACATCATTCCTTAAAACTCAGCATTTCCAGGATAACGAGGGAATGCAATAGCATCACGGATATTTTCAATTCCACACACATAGGTCACAAGACGCTCAAACCCAAGACCATATCCAGCATGTGGAACAGATCCATACCGACGCAAATCAAGGTACCACCAGTAGTCTTCTACGTCAAGATCAAGCTCCTTCATCTTCTCAACGAGAACATCCAATCGTTCCTCCTGTATATTATGTGAGAGTACCATGTATCAAGTAATATGAGATTAACACAGTTAAAGAGAACCTCTTTTCAGCACAATTTTTGAAAGACTTACCCTTTGACTTCCACCCACAAGCTCGCCAACTCCAGGCACAAGCAGATCCATAGCATTCACAGTCTCTCCTCCATCTTCATCATTGTCCCTCATGTAAAACGCCTTAATCGACTTGGGGTAATTGTAAACAAAAACAGCACTCTCAAACTTGGTCTCAGCCAACCATCTCTCATGCTCCGTTGCCAAATCCGTTCCAAACTCCACCTCCGGAAACTGCCACTTGGATGGATCCTTGGCAATCTCTTCCTGCAAGTATTCGATTGCTTCCCTGTAAGGCAACCTCACAAACGGTTTGTTCACCAATTTCTCCAAACGATCTTTCAACCCCTTGTCGAAAAAGTTGGCAAAGAATTGCAAATCCTCATCGCACTTCTCCAATGTCACTCCCACCACCGACTTTAGCATTGCCTCGGCATTGTCCATTGCCGATGTCAAGTCCGCAAATGCCATTTCGGGCTCGACCATCCAAAACTCGGCAAGATGACGTGTTGTCTGTGAATTCTCAGCACGGAAGGTTGGTCCAAAGGTATACACATCTCCCAATGCGGAAGCGTAAGTCTCGCCACCCAGTTGTCCCGACACTGTTAGGAAGGCCGCCTTACCGAAAAAGTCTTCGCCGTAGTCAACTCCAGGGAGTTGCTTTCCATCCTCATCAATGGCACGTGGCAACGAGGCCACGTCGTCAGTGTCAAGGGTGGTCACACGGAACATTTCCCCGGCACCCTCACAATCGGAAGCGGTGATCAATGGGGTCTGTACATAGTTGAACCCCTCCTCCTGAAAGAAGGCATGGACGGATTGGGCCAATGTGGACCGGACGCGGGCTACTGCCGCAATGGTATTGGTACGTGGACGAAGGTGGGCGAGTGTGCGGAGATATTCGAGTGAATGGCGCTTTTTGGCGAGGGGATAGGTTTCTCCTGGACAGGTGCCCACGATGCGTAGGGAAGTGGCGGATAGTTCGACGGATTGTTTGCCTCCTTGGGATTTGACTATTTTGCCAATGGCGTCGACGGAGCATCCGGTGGTCAGTTTGTCAATTTCTGTAATGTGAGGTTTGGGAAGGATGTGAGATATTGTGTATCCGTCGATAGCAAAGCAAGACTGGTTATTCAAAAAATGTAACAATAAACATACCTTTGAGAGTAGCTTCATCCAAATCATCGAATGGCAACACACACTGAATACCACTCATAGTCGCCCCATCATTCACCTCCACAAACGCCAACGTCTTTTGCTTTCGCACCGTTCGTACCCATCCTTTGATCGATACCACATCATCCGACACTTGAGCACTATCTGTTTTGACTCTGCGCGCGGAGGGGAAGTTTTCGGTGCTGGATACGTGCACCTTCTTGGCAGTAGAAGCCGGAGGATTCGTCTTCTTTTCCTTCTTGGGGGCCGGTGGTGCCTCCAGGTCTACAAGCTTGGCCTTTAATGCCAACAGTTCTTGAATGTGAGGAGCCAACTCGGGCTTGGCGATACCATTTTCTTTCAGGGAGCGGATTTCATCCCCCTTTGTTGCAATTTGAGCTTCCACGTCGGCTGCGCTTTCTTCAGTGCTAAATTCTGCGAGCTTGGCCTTTAATGCTAGCAGTTCTTGGATGTGAGGAGCCAACTCGGGTTTGGCGATACCATTTTCTTTTAGGGTGCGGATTTCATCCCCCTTTGTTGCAATTTGAGCTTCAACATCGGCCTTATCAGTGCTAAAAAGGCGGGTTGTTGTTTTCGCAGCCGAGCCAAGTTGCGGCAGATATAGTGACCGTGACGCTAACGATCGCTGTTGGACTGCATAGGAAGGAGCAGATCCCGAGAATGCACTGCTCTTGCCACTAATACTCGAGAATGCTCTGCCGCCAGCAACGCCGCTTCGTAAACTGCCGCTGCTAAATGCCGCCACGCTCCTGGATGAACCGGCGGCAACTGCGGCTGCGAGACATGCGCGGGATGCCATTTTCTTTGTCCAGTTGCTGCGTGGCGTGATTGGTGCCATTCTCTGTTATTTTGAGGACGTCGTCGGCCTGTGGACGATGTTCTGTTGTGTGAAGGAAGGCAATTGGCGGACTGGCTTTTCCGGGTTGTGAATATCATGTATCTAGAGATACGATAGTGGAAGTTGTTTGTGGTTCAGCATGCCGCCGCCGTGATGTGCCGCCATCCGCCATGCCGATGACGATGAAGTCGACGAATGACGCATGCTGCCGAAAAGCAGGAGCGCGCTATCAAGCGATAACCTACCTACGCGCCATTTTAATTTGGCGACGTCGGCAACAAATGCAGGAGTCGCTGTCATTTGTTTTTGTATTATTTGTATTGTAACCAACGAAGACGAAGACCATGGCAGCCGCACCCTCCACCACTACTCCAAAGAAAGGCGTAGCCGGCCGCATCGACTACGACTCATGGGAGAAGAAAGCATCCAACCTCTCCAAACAACTCGACGACGAGGAAGAAACGGAACGAAAAGAAAATGCATCGGCGTTAGGCCTCGATGGCAAACACGCACGGTCCCATGCTGAAGCGGAAGAGCGGGCCAAGGCGAAGGATCTTCAAACGACCAAGAAGAAGTTGGAAGCTTATAAGGAGCGGGAACAGGGGGTGGTTGAAAATTTGGTGGGGATGCTTGGGCCTTTGGATGAGGAAGATGCTACTTCAACAACTACTACCGGAGAGGAAACAAAACACCAGGAAGTCAAGTATATTACACGTGATCTGCTAGGGGCTGGGAAACGTGTGGTGACCATCTGTGACACGAAAGGTCCAGGCAAACTCGTATTGACACAGGATCTATCCAACTTGGAAAGCTCCACCCCGGCGAACAAATCATTGCAACCCAAATCGTACAAGGACGATGCCGAAAATAAANGATGCCGAAAATAAAGAAGATATGCACAAACCTACCATTCATCGAGGACTTATCAAATTAACTCTACGCAATTTGCATCAATGCACCGTGGTTGTCAAATGCAAAATTATCACTGGCACGGTGGAAATATCACACTGTAATGATGTCACAATAATTGTCGAGGGAGATGATGCAACAGTTGTCACCGTACAGGCAGATTTATGTACCAACCTAGATATTCAATTTCATGATTCACCCTCGGGTAAGAATGTACCCCTGCGAGTGAAGGATACTACCTCGGGGCCTACCACCACTCTCTTTTGGGGACAAGATAAAGATGATCGTATCTATCATGCGGGGGTGTCAAAGTTACGAGTGGCCACGTACCGCGATGGTTACGTTGATATGGAGACACGTGCTGACTATCGAGAGAATGGTGCCAAGTCTGTCGGGAATGCTGCTGCTGAAGAAGTGCAATTCATAACGAGCGTGGTGGATGGAGAGCTCACGACGGAGAAAGTTCTGACAGCTGGTGAGACAAAGGGTATGAAGCAGGGGGCACGGGCGATTACAGAACGGGAGTTGAAGGTGTTGGAAAAGAAGAAGAGTCAAATTGAGGAGGCGCTGGATGAGAAGATGAAGGGTATGATTCAGATTAAGGAGAATCCCAATGGCAATGCCAACAAAGTTGTTGTTGATTCAAGTAAAAAATCTGCTGAAAACAAGCAGGATGAAGATGTTGTGGAAGAGGTTTATGCATCATCAACCAAAGAGGAGATCGATGCTATCGTATCCAACATTGAGGATCAAAAAGCAAAAGGTAACGAAGCATTCACCGCTGGTGAGTATGCACAGGCTGTTCTCTTCTACACCATGGCGCTGGATCGTGCTGCCGACCTTCCCGATGCAACATCTGTGACCGAAACTCTATCCAATAAGGGCTCGTCGACTGCCAAATTAGAACAGTTGTTCCCTCGACACATTGTACTATCCAACCGATCAGCATGTTTCTTAAAGCTTGGTCATCACGAAAAGGCACTGAAAGATGGGACGGATGCGGCATTGCTTAATTCGACTTACGTTAAGGGACTCTTTAGAAAGGGGTTAGCATTGCATGCCATGGGGAAATATGAAGAGGCAATCAAGTCATTGGCATTGGCGCAGAGGTTGGAACCGAAAAATAAACAAATCAAACAAGCGTTGCAGTTCGCTGAGGTTAGAATGACTCAAGAAATGCGAAAGAGAACGGGGAGGTTATAATGCGGACATATCGTCCCAGATGTTTCTCATCAGAAGTCGGTCTTGGTCTTTGGTACGAGCTTATGCTATTTCAATACTTTGGGTACGATAACTGGATTTATAAAACAAGTATTTCTCGGTTTGTTGTGTCGATGTACAAGTTATTTCACTGATGTCTCCTACTATTTAAGAATTGCCCCAATTTATTTCTCTAGTACTTGATCAACTCAACAAGTTCAAGTGCAACATCACCTGTCTCACGAGAACAATCGATTCTTCTTCAACCTCCTCCTTTTCCATACGATGACTGGCAAATAAGAGATGCGCACAATAAGTCGCAAGAACGCAACACTAGTCATGCGTCAACAAAAATCCATTCCATCCTCCTGGGTAGCGCACAGTGGCTAAGGCATGGGTGGCCTTCCAGCCTGTCTTGCTCGTTTCTTCGTCCCTTTCGTCGTTTTTCCTTTGGTGTAGTCGAAGTCAAGCTTGCGTGCTGTACTGAGAAAGAGAGCAGTAAGAGAATTAGCATCAGCCAACAAGGAAGTGACAGCAGTAGATCGATCAAATCGTGACGAGGGACTAAAAAAAATGAAACACTCACATTGGCGAACGGAGGGGGGTGCCTGCGATGATTCTGCGACTCAATCTCCTCGACAGCACCATCTGTTTACCTATGGGGCTCGAGCGGCGAAATCTGCCCATGCCCTGGTGACCTGCATGAGCTCCAAAATCTGCAGCGTTGGTAGTCTTCAATCCTCTGGCGGCGATGGTACTCTTGACATTGTTGCCCTTCGCCTTACGAGGGACATGCTTTTCCTTCTTCCCGCCAGTCTTGCCATTCACGGATGATATGTGAGGAATTTTGTTTCCATTGTTTCTACGGGGCCGAGCGGCTGGCTTCATTACCGCTGCTTTTCGCAAGTCGGCAACACATTCCTCGTCGCTGCTATCCACGCTAGCGCTGTCATCGTCGCTGCTGTCTGACGAAAACTCGGCCCACTCGTAAGGCTTGTTCTTCTCTGCGTGCCCCTTTCGGCCCCCGTTCCATGTGGTTGCGTCACTCATTGCACTGGGTCGTGGAGATAGAGAAGTGTTGTGAATCTGTCCGCTGCTGAGAAGAAGTCTGAGAAGGACAGCGAGTCAAAAAATGAAACTCAAAATGCGATCAAAAATAATTTTTATGGGGAAGTCTGAAGTCGACGACCGTTTTATCCAAGAATCAAAACCTTGCACCCAAGTGAGGTACGTATGATTAGCCGTTTTTCCTTTCTTAGCGATACATACCCAGATGTGATCTACGCTGACAGAAATAAACTACCATGAGTGAAAACATCTGGGAGGCGATTGACGTCGATAGAGCATTCCAGTCAGATTCCTTCAGGGCGGATCCCTTGATTTCATGGCATTGGCTGACCGCGTAACCGATTGGACTTTCACTTACATTACATCACATGAATTGGAAATTGAATTCGTCGTACTTTTATCTGTCGGGGTCTACCTATTCAACCAAAAGAGAAGATGAATCCAAATATTACACAGGTAAGGCAAGATGGTGATCTGAGCAATTCACAACTTTTGATCTAATTGTAAAAGTCGTGGTCCTTGTTGTTTCAAAATTCACAACATTATGCAACTTTATTGTAATTCCTCTTTAGGACAATGTCCTGGACAAAGAACTGAACCTGCTATCTAGAGCAATTTACCAACGAGCACAGGCAATGGTGGAGAAGGAACCAATCGCTACGTCCAGCGGCGAATGGTCGGCCTTCAAGCATGAGCTATTCATACAGGTAAGGCATGTTGTACGACCGCAATTCACTTCTGTTGAAGTTTTATTTATATGGTACGATACCTTGGCTGTCTCAGTAACTCCTCACGTGTTCCGAAAACTGGCATGAACGCAATCATTTACTAAAGTCAGAGGCATCTGCAAAGAAGGCCAATATTAAGAAGAAGAAGATGGTATTGAAGCGTGCAACGCCGAGTAAGACAGTAAAAATTATCGAGAGTTACAACGCTGCGGCTGCAGCCCGATTTCAGAAGAAGAAAACAAGCGCGACAGCCAATATGGCAATACAAGCTTCTCAGGAGAATGACATTGCAGCCATAGGTCCTGAGCGTTCTCCTTTTGCATCAATTGACAACAAAGGTCGATCTCCTTTGAAGATGTCAAGCTCGGTATCATCTGAAATCGAGAGAGTCGCAATGCTTGTGAAATCATTGTTGAAGTGAGTGAAACCAGTATCGTTTCATTACTCTTTTTGTGGTGTCTAGATATTTTGCTCATCATTATTGTTTTTCGTCATCAAGGCATCTTGCGCAGTGCGATGTAGACGTGTACCATAGGGCCAAAGCCATTATTCAAACATGTTACGATCAGAACAAGAAAGGGAATCCAATGTATGCATCGCTGGCGCAAACGATGGCAAAGTTGCTACGCCTCACAGTAGGAAAAAATCATTGGAATGCGGCATGCCGTTGCTTCAAACGCGAGCAGGGGCTAGTACCATCGAAAACAACACTAATCACACCAACTCGCCCCAAGAAACCTGAGTCTGCGGCCCCTCTTGGTGAGGAGAATCAAGCACCAAACAGTGATCTTGTGAAGGAACGGCAAGGGAAAGCTGCTTTTCTACACTTCGTCAACACCATGATGCGCTCCGAAAAGGATTGAATCACCATGAGCAGATCAACAATGTCCAAGTACCCTTTTTACATGGTTAGAGCAAGTGACTAGAGTAGTGTCTCAGAATGCATAATTACATCCCTTATATATTACCTACCCTATTCAGCGCTTAGAACAGAAAGTGATAATAATTTACTCCCTTCCCCTTTATCCGTTGATTGTCGCAGGAGCTCGTTTCATAATTTCTTCAGAGCGAATCGAAATTCCAGTGTGATACTTCCAATAACTCTGTGACTTTATGGAGGGATCGAAGTAGTCTCCATCACATTCTTCCAAACAACATATCCTTCCCAATCTGCACTAGTAAGTGGAAGCAATTTCATGTTGGCCATTTTGTACAATCCCACGCCAAGCCATAGCAAATTCATCATCACAAATAAAGCTTTGGAACTCGTGAGGTCAACCTTTCCATCTGGATCTTCACACGAGCGAAAGGCATTTGA
This sequence comes from Bacterosira constricta, assembly GCA_037356235.1. Taxonomy (NCBI): domain Eukaryota; phylum Bacillariophyta; class Thalassiosirophyceae; order Thalassiosirales; family Thalassiosiraceae; genus Bacterosira; species Bacterosira constricta. The sequence continues at coordinate 11,443 of JAZGVS010000435.1, forward strand.
CACACTCAAAATACCCTTGACAGGATTCATTATTGCCATGGTTGTGATTGAAATGGAGAAAATGTTCAAATTCTTCCCCGACATCCACAACATGAATCCATTCATTGCTATTTGCTTCCCCGGTGATATCGCAATCGACATGGCTTTCGACTGCTTTCGTGCACGAATGGCCACGGCTTGCTTATTATCTGCCGCGGTAATGCCCGTGTCATCTTTCACGGAATAACTAGATTTCTGTTCCATTTCTTTTTCAACCGATTGGACGATGCGCATATCACACGGTGGTGCCTTTTTCTGGAGGACGCTGTAACCAACGTCATTTTCGCGTAAGTTGAGATTGACGGACCAACGTCTGGATAGGATAGGATATAATATTATGTTTAGGAACGGAAATGGTGAATGAAGAAGACAATGGGCCAGTCAGCAGAGCGAAAAGGTGCCATCGTAATCAAAAGATGGCTGCTACTCTGCAGCGGCTCGCGCATTGATAACTTTTATGCTTACCTTTTGGATGGCATGTTGGATGGTAAAATTTAGTAAAGGCGTTTCGTCGACTGATGCAATGCTATCAAATATCCAGCGGCGTCCACAGCGGTATTTAGAGCGGAGAACGGAGTCGGGATTATTGGTGTTGGTTGGTTTGGTTGGCCTCTTCGAATCGAGGTGTTGTTCGTGGGAGGTGGCTTCGTTTTCGTGAGACTTTTGGCTTCCTTGATTTTGGATTTTGGATTTGGGTTGAGGCGAGGGTTGAGGAGATTATTTGTGGGTGTGGCGGGCGGACGTTGGTGCCTGTTGGTGTCCGCCTGCCGCCCGGGGCAAGGCCCGGGGGGACGCGAGGCACAGCGTTACTTAAGCTTCGTAAGAGATGCCATATGTCAGTCTCTTTCTCCTCCTATCTGACAATTTACCCTGAATTATGGATATACCCATAGAATTGACGAAGCTTATTTATATCTCAGGCCATATCTGCTCCCGCCATTTTACATTTCCGCCGTCAGACAGAATCTCGAATCTCACAGAATCATGAAGAACACGCAACAAACAACAAGCAAATCAACAACAATGGTCAATGGTCAATGGTCAATGGCAATGACAATGGCAAATGATAGTACATGCTACGACATCAGAACACATCATATTTATCTCTTCTAGAGAGGTCGCTATTACATTACTATACCCCACGAGCCGGTGTGAAGGTGAAGCTCCAGCGAGCGCAATAAATATTGGCGCGCCATATACGCCATTGGCATTGGATCATAAAAGCCGCATATCTCACAACACAACCTCACCCATTATCGTCAAGATATCATGAGCGTGATACTTGCCACTGCGGGACAAGACGATAAAATTCGTTTTTGGGAGGCCCCAAGCGGCATTTGCTCACGCGTTCTCCATTTTGCAGATAGTCAAGTGAACTGCCTCGAAATTACAACCGACAAACAATATTTAGCAGCTGGAGGAAATCCTCATATTCGGCTATTTGAAATCAACAATTCATCCAACCAAAATCCAATTCTATGTCTAGAGGGCCATACGGGTAATGTGACAAGTTTAGGGTTTCAAAGAAATGGAAGATATTTATACAGCGGAAGTGAAGATGGTACCGTAAAACTTTGGGACCTGAGAAGTCCAACTTATTCACGCTCGTTTGATTCAAAAGGGCCAGTGAATAGCGTGGCACTGCATCCAAATCAAGGTGAAATAATTTCTGGTAAGTTGCCACTCACCCCCACTTTATATGATTGTCTCGTGATCTATCGAGATTATGCGTAAAAAAACTGTTCGTACTCAATTTTTCCAATGATGTTTCTATTGGCTAGGTGACCAAAATGGGTCAATCAAAATATTTGATCTTGGCAGCTCCAAATGCATCAATGATATCGTACCTGATTCCCACTCCTCTTCTACATCGTCCGAAGGCCGTGTTGCCATCCAATCAGTTGATGTTTCAGATGATGCTCGCACGTTAGTTGCCGCCAACAATCATGCTGAAGTATTTGCATGGAATCCTAGCGATGGAACAATGAATCAAACAGATAAAAATGGTGAACCATTTCGGCCCGTTGCTAAATTTCGTGCCCACCCCCTCGGGGCGTACTTACTCCATGCAAAAATATCACCTGACTGCAGGCATCTTGTGACAACGAGTAGTGATAAAACTGCTCGACTTTTTGATACAACAACATGGCAATTGACACAAACATTATCGCAGCATAAAAAATGGGTTTGGGATGCAGTGTTCTCTGCCGATTCTAGCTATTTGGTTACAGCAAGCAGTGACAGGTCATCGCTACTTTGGAATTTGCGCACTGGTACACCAGTGAGGGAATATACAGATCATGATTATGCAGTCACTTGTGTTGCGTTGAATGATTCAAGTACATAATTTTCTGGGGGATGAAATACCTTGTCAATTTCGATCTTAATTTAACAGAATGTTGACAGGGCTGGCCAATTTCACTCGGCTTAATCTGCTACATAGGTGCAATCTAACAGGTTGCCATCAATATCATGGGATAATAATTGTTGGGTAACTATTATTATGGCAACGCTTTTCTCATTTCAATAATTTAATTTATCAGTGTTGATAATATGAATGCATCTTGAATAAAAAGCTTCCCACGTCTGAAATTACAGGAGGAGTCACCATATTAATATTATTATTACATAGACTGGTTCATAAACTTTAGCAAGTCTTTGCGGGCTTTCTCTCGAATCAGGTCATCCTCTGTTTTGTCAATGTGCATCTTAATTTTTTTCCCAGTAATCACGCTTCTCTTTACTGGAGGCCCATCATCATCCTCGCTAGAAGAGGAAGAGGAATCATCATCAGACGGGTTAGATTTATGACGCCGCTCCCTCGATCGATCACGACGCTTCTTTGATGACTTCCTCTTCTCTTTACTGCTGCGTTTATGATGGCGGTCGTCTTTTTTCCTTCTACTTTTCGATCGACTTTTCTTCTTCTTATGTTTCTTTGATCTTTTGCTGTCGCGGTCCTTTGAGTAGGACCTGCTGTGACTACTGTCGGTAGACGACGAGTGCGATCTAGATCTCCTGTGACCTTTATGATGATCTCCGTCTCTAGAATGGCGCTTTCGACGCTCACGATGATGGGGAGCGGAAGTTGAAGAGGAAGGCGATGGAGAACGTCCTCGCCTCCGTTTGTGTGCCCTCTTATCAGAGATAGAGGAAGCTGGTTCGACAGAATGTTCCACGTCCTTCTCGGTCTCCACCATGGCTCTCTCGTTGTACGGCGGTGGTGCGTGGTACGGACCGGAGATGTTCTTGCTGTGGGCAGGAGGATATGCGATGCTGTTGTTGTTGTTGTTGTTGTTGTTGTTGTTGTGGCTGGCAGAATATCGTAGTTCGTAGTACACAGAGGTAGGTACATAGTACCGGCGGATGGTGGCGGATAATATGGGGGTTCTGTTATTTGGC
>JAZGVS010000436.1:0-14911 GCA_037356235.1 Bacterosira constricta
CCGTGCATTCTTTGCACCCATACTGATGAGTCCATTTCTTTTGTTTGCACTTTAGTCCCTTTGCATCACATACTTTGTTTTCTTACATGTGAGCATCATATAATCTTCACCTGAATCCCTAACTTTCTTCACTCTAGTTGCAATCCCCTTTCTGCCTTGATCTGAGCATAGGCCAATTGCTCTTTTTCTGAAAGCTTGTTTACAGCTTCCCAGCGCGCTGTGCTGTTTTTTCGACAAGTTTCCACTGCAACAATGCTCTTCCCATCTTCGTTCGTCTCCTCATTTTCCCACCGCGATATGCTCATTCCCACTGCCACGATGCTTTGCCCTCCTCCATTGAAGCCATCCATTGCCCACGATATGATGTGCATCCGTTCATGGAGGAGCTATCAGCCAACTGATATCCTTCAAGGTTGAACTTATCTTTCATTGGACACAATCCAATGGCAATGACGACATGTGTGGTTTTGGAATCGGTTTGATTAAGCAATGTGATCAAAGAATCAATCAGCACGAACTAGTCGTATAAACCTAATTATGAGTATTACTACTCTAAATACAGTGTTGAGGACCGTAACCTAATGTTCTAGATTGTACTTTAATATAAACAATAGACAGACCCTGTTTTATGTGGTCTACGTAACCTACAATTATTTTATTTGTACTTGCTCTTGGAGTGCGAAAGACAATCACCGATGCCGACGTCATTGTGGTAAAGTGGCGACGATCGAAGATGGGCCGCAAAATCATACGCGGCGTCATTCGTGAGCTTCTTGCGTACCGACTTCTTGGTATTCTTTTGTGATGCTGCCCGCTTATTACCAAAATCTGCTGGGGTTACGACGCTCGCTGCAATGTTGTTGTTGAAATTTTCTTTCTCAGTGGCCGGTGACGCTTCAAAATTATCACCATTGTTGACACCGGCGACTCGTCCCGCAGCGCACACGATGCAAGCCAGGCCGCCTAAATTCAGTGCATTCCCACGAGTGAGGATTTTTCTTCGACATTGAATGGGCGGCTAGATTTCCTTCCATAGTGAAATTATCAACGGCCGCGGTATCAGGTCCAGCGACGGCGGCGGCGGTATCCATGCCCGCGGTATCGGCACTTGCGGACGCACGTTTTAGTTTATTGTGAAGACGAGGCATCCTCTTGAAGGAGTGAATGAAATGCTGGCAAGGAAATTGTGATGTTGTTGAAATAGCGACGTCAATGCGAATAATGATTCTGGGACGGTGCTCTGCTTGAGAGGCGGCGGGTGTGAAAGTCTGCGGCCAATTTCAATTTTCGAACGCGGCCTCAAAAAAAAGGCGCGCGCAGGAAAAAAATTGAACCGGCACAGGACCTTTTCAGGACCTTTTTAAACTGGCACTAACCAAGATCCAAGATCAAGGTATCCAAGACGAAAAGGATACCACGGGTGTGAGGAAGGCGATTGATTCACAGAGCCTCTCCGGATTGACGACATGGCGCATTGTCCGATCGGCGATGACAGCTGCGGCTCCTGCGTTGGATGCGCTTGTATTACGCCTGGTGGAAGGTAAAAATGAGGGTTGTGGAAAGCAGAGACTTTGGGGGAGTATTGCCTGGGGTTTATCATCAACCTAAAAAGAATACTGGTTCAAACAACTTATATGTGAGTTTGTCTCCTGTCTTCTTAGTTCTGTACTCATTTTATTTAAGATGCATGAAAACTAAAGGTTCACGTGTGTACCACACAAATTCCAAAAGGGGACTCTCTTAGAGTAGTTACTATTGTCCTACAAAAATCTCTAAGATCAGGCCACAGTGATCCGCATCGGTCACACATATCAAACTGACGCATAAAATACATACTTTTGGTGATTGGACGGTGTTATCTATCGTGCCACCCGCATCAAAACCAATTTCCAAATGAATATATATCCTCAAAATTTGCGTATATTGGTGAATCTTAATTCTTGCCGTTGCCACGAAGCTTACGGTCACGGTTCTGCTGGTTGTCAGCAGTGAGCTCCTTGGAAACGAGAGGCCGGGCCCCATGCGCGATCAAGTCATACGTCAAATCATCACGCTGCATCTTCATTTCCGCACACATCAAGTCAAACGAGCTGGCCGAAATGAGATGACACTTGCGATCGACCTGCCATGTAATGGGCGAGTACGGGCTGCATACTGCATTAGAACGAGACGATCCGGTGGAGGATCCCGTGTAGATGGCAAGGTCCTTGCCAAAGTCACCATCCACAATCATGCCGCGCATGAGGTCGGGGCGGAAGTACTTCTCGTCATTGACTACGGTGAAGACCTGGCTCTGAACGCCGACGTTCATGGCAATTTGCGTAGGAGTGAGGGTGTTGAAGGTAGCCAGATCAAGGTTGCAGAACACTCCATCGTAGAAGGGATTCTGGTACTGATCAGCAGTGCCGCACGCGCCGGCAGCAGAGTGGGGCCAGTGAACTTCATATGTCTGACCAACCTCCATACCGATGCAGTGCTTAAAATGAAATAATGTTGATTAGACAATAATAAATTGTCAATGTAATATGTAAAATCAATCAGTCAAAATCACCTTAAAGTCGTACTTCCGGGTAAACTCTGTTTTGTTTTCATCGTAGTGGTGGCACTGAAAAGAGCCCAGCTGACTTGCGGAGCCAGCACCGTCAGTCTCCCAGTCAATCTGGCGGACTCCCTTGCCATTCTCATCGAACTCTCCAAGGCTATAATGCTCTGCGCCAAGATGCCAGTGAACGTTGACGGGACATAGTCCCGCCTTGAAGAGTGAGGTCGTGATGGGCTCGTAGTCGACGGGCATATCACCCTTGAAGCCCTTTGTGACATTGGCACCCGCCTGTGGTCCCACGTTGGTCATGCCATCGACGATGCAGTCGACATTGGCAAAGCCCAGGGAGGCGCCTTTGCATGTGTTTTCACCCGTGTAGGCGGGCGCCTGGGGGATCAGGTCTTCCACTGAAATGGACTCGGGGATCACGGCGGCGTCCACACTTCCAGAGCCGCTGTTGATATAAATGGTTGCCGGAGCCTGATTATTTTGCGATGAGAGTGACCCGGAGAGTGACCCGAGCATGACAAGTGCAACGATGGCGCATACGCAGAGAATGACCATGAGAACGAGCATGGGCAAACCAGAGCGTATGCTGGAAGAATGGGAGAAGTTGGACTCCTTGGTATTGTTCGCCATTGTTGAGCCCATCTTATTGCTGGGAGCGGAAGCGTAGGGATTTGAAGGAGAAGTTGAAGGAGCACGGGGAGCTGTTGGAGGAGGTTTGTTGTTGATTGGCGTCACCAACTTGCTCGTTTCCTCGTTGTTGGTTGCAGTGGTGGGTTTGGGCTTGCTTGCTGTGATTTGCTCGGGCGTGGGATCGGCCTCGACAGGAGTGGCAATGTCGCCTACGAGAAGAGAAGAAGAGGATAAAGGCTCGGGATTGTCAGGAGTTGATGATGACATAGGTCGTTGATATCGAGGAAGAAGGCGGATTGAAAGGTAGTGACACTTACTTGAAGCCTTGGAAGCAAAATAATGACAAGGGTGATAATATGTTTCGTGTATTGACACCAAAGCAAGATCGAGGAGAAGAAAGATCTAGGTATGCATGATCAATGATGCATTCCATGGTATTGCATCTAAAGGTATCCTATCCGCCATAAAGGCGATACGATATCCTAAATGGAGCTACCAATTCTGAGTGATGTCATTCCCACCTGTGTCTGTTTATCTAAGAAGGTATCGCTGTCTCCAGGCAGGAAGACACCTGAAGACACGCACGCGAAGACATGTCTTTCTCTATCAATTTGCTAGATGATAGAATCGAGTCCCAAGCGATACCCGATATTGTACCCCTGGTATTTCTAGAGATAGTGAATTTCTAGGATGTCAAATACTTCATACATATTATTGGACTCTTGGTTGCATAATTTTGTACTAAGAATACATATAAAATTGAATACATATAAATACTGAAAGGATATCTAAAATACATAGAATACATGTAACTTTGTATTTAGCATATTATGGGCAGGATATTTAGTGAGTACCTCTCATACTCAGTCACATATTATAGGTCACGGCTACCACGCGTGATGGCTGATATGCTGATACTCAGCTAGCTCATGATGACGATTGACGATGTAGGTTGATGTAGGTGCCCCTTCAAGATGGTGGCGACCTGCGCTGCGCTGTGGCGACAACGATGAATGCGGTGGTGATGCCGAGGACCTTGGACTGTTGCCGATTGCACGGTGAACGACAAGTGGAAAAGGTGGCGATTCGGGCGCAGCGAAATCAGCATGCGGCGACCGGCGACGACGATGAATGCGGTGACTGGCGACAACCACTCTACAGTTCTCGTGACTGAGCTAGATACATGGGACTTGGGGAAATTGGATAGCTCTGCCACACTCTAGATTCTCTGAACTCATATTTGGACCAGGGAGAGATTGGGTGACGCTGTGGCAAGTACCCACACTTCCTCTTGTTTCGCCTACAAAACCTCACAAATAGCTAGCAATCCACATCATCATCATCATCAACCATGGCCCCCCAAGTAAAGCGAACTTCGCTGACCGCAGCCATGTCGCCGCTCTATGATCTATATCACGGTCATCAACATGGTGACTGCGCTCCAGATGCGGTTTGCCACGTCACCGTTATCTTGGCTCACAGCTGCTCGCGCCGATTCCCTCAATGACCAGAGTAATCCCACAGACCAATTCCAATTGTCAACGGGAATCCAAAGCCGCCACGATGACGATAGAAATCATTGCCTGGTAAGTGACGATCTGGTTTCTCATTTCATCAATGTTATGCTATTTGCATGTCTTGCCATGTCATTATATTTGTGTTGTTATTCCTCACATTGCATGCAGAAAACCGCCATAGCGCCCTAGCCATCATCTGATTATCCAACCAAGCTGTGCACTCTCCTATTCTTCCACTCTCATATTTGTCATTCGCATTGGCGGTTACCAATGTCATCGAGGTTGTTGTGTCAATGGGCGTTGTCGGGAGGGCAGATAGAAAAGACATCTAACATGTGTGTCACCCTGAAATGAGAATTTCCTCCTCCTAATCCTACCCCTCAAACGAATGGTGCTGTCACCGTGCCCACGCTCATCAATGCCACTGTTATTTACAAAACCCTCAATGAAATGCAAATAGCCACCATTGAAGGTGGGAGGGTTTCATTAAATGTTGTATGGGCCGGGGAGGACTAACCATTTATGACATTCGTTTGCCAGGTGCTCAGATTTTAACAAATAATGGACACAACAATCAACCGACGAGAAATTTGGAACCCGTAAACATGAAACAACAATCACTGCAACTGTTGATGAAATGCAAATGCTGCAGTTCCATTCACGGAGAGTATAAACAGCTGCGGTAGTGTGCAAATTGAAGATTGGAATGGAGCTTAGTTTGCCGGTGAAAAAAGTTTGTAGATGATTGCTTCTGCTTCTACTGCGCATCGGTAGACAGAAGCAGTAGCAGTAATGAATTCTTAATTGTGTACTCTAGATGAATATAATAACCCAGAATAGAATTATCAATCACTCCTACAAAGTCAAAGTTCTATTAACCAACAATTAATTGCATTCCATTTCATATCCTTGTCTTCAGAGAGTTCAGAGGTCAATGCTCGGTTATATATGTTGTAATTGAGCTCTAGTATTACTACGTTTGGTCCAACAGCCAACATCGAGAAATTTTCATTGTTTTTATGCAACTCCAGCAGCGGTTAGCGGTTAGGGGGGGGGTGTATAGTATACAGTATACAGTAATTTACATCATCTCCTCGTGATTATCATTGTCAACATTGTATATTGTATATTGGTTCAGCTTGATCATCATCAGCATTAATCTAATCCACACACTCGTTACTATCATAGCAGATAGGGCTAAAATTCATTCCACATATACAAAGGAAACGAGGGCATATTGTGCTCCTGTATTTCTTGAAATTCGCGTTGATGCTTTGGCATGTTGTACAGAACATATATTTATCCTTCTTTCTCAAAAGGGACACATCTTTCAACAACTTAGGTATAATAACACCATACACCGGCTCGTCTGTAAATAGACGCATTTCTACCTCGAAGTCATTCTTGCCATAGTAAATATGTTCATAGTCTGTAGCATCTAACTGCATACCATCAACACAATTCCAAGAAAATATTACACCGGCCGCTGGACTGACAGAGGATTGCAATGATTTCGTGGTGTTCTTGTCGAATGGGAGGATGTCGCTTACTGTACAATCAGCCATAGTGGGAGGGCGTCGATCGGCTACTGTGCTGGCTACTGCAATAGAAGCATGGGTGACAACAAAATCCGTGGCACGAGCGGTGGCATCGTGGTTTATTCTATTGGTTGCGGTTGTAAGGGGCATAGGAGGTGGAGGACCTGACATGGTCTATGGTGTTTGTATATAGTGAAATTGGAAATGATGCAATGTATCGGGTGTGTGTTTGCATTACTAGTGAATACAGTTCATGTGGCAGAAAAACACCACCAAAACAGTTATCGGAGACGCCTAATTTCAACAATAGACAGGAGATGTCTGCTGTGAATGACGCAAGGAGCCAGTGGCGATGATGAATGTGAGCAACGACACGATTAAATAGGATAGGTGGGGGAGGTGTGTTGAGATGTGAATGGCAATGACAATGGTGTTTGTAGGTAGATTCAGGGTAGATTGTAGCAAATTTGTAGTATCCTAAATAGTACATAAATAGCTGAATATGACTCCCCGGTCCGCCCTCGTGTACAGCGGTCTCAGTGCTTCTACACTGGCCAATTTGAGGCATGTGCGCCCCCCGCGCGCGCTGACCAGATGGAAGGACGGGCTACAGTTACAGTGTGGCAACGACGATGGATGCGTCGAAGGTGCAAAAATTCAACAGTATTGTAACATTGAAGGGATAGATGATGGTGGCCTAACTATGCCGGCAATATTATGCAGGAGATGCAGGCGGCTGCGGCTGATCGATCCCGTTGGCGGACGCAGTTGGAGGTGACCATAATATCTAGAGGGTGTGGTCACGTGATTGCAAATATGGACATATACGAGGCCTGTAGTGTATTTCGGAGGTTCTCGCGGTCATCTATAATGACCAATTATAGGTTATACAGATTCTAGCTATTTTACATATCCTCTAAGTATTTATATGTATTCAATTTTATATGTACTCGGAATGCAGAATGATAGTATTTCCTTCCTTGACTCCTTCTATGATACTATGTACTAATATCAGCTAGTAAAATGCTATCATAAATTTGACTTGTCCCCCCCTCAAGCCAGCCTACCTAGGGTACAAAATTAATTTTGTACGTCAGATTTAGCTACAATATAGCAAGCAAGCTCTGATAAAACCCACTAAATCATCACTTTTTCATCATCATCATTTTGAAAGTCAAAACACTAGCTTTTCATTAATTCTCCACAGACATTCATTCTTTTGTGGTGCTCCATCTTGTTTGAACTCATGCATTTGAGGCCGATACGCGCTCTGGTGCTTGGTAACTGTTTTTTGTTTGCAAATTTTGCTTGGGGTGAAGGCACATCGCTGCTGAGAGTATCTTGCTTCATCGTGAAGCAGAGACCCCATTTATTTTTCCGGTCTACCCTACCATGCATTTTACAATGGCTGTCATGCTGTATATTCTCTCATGGCTGTAATACTGCTTGTTCCTGTTTGCTCACAGCTGTCAAACTGCCAAGCTGCTTGTCAATTTGCTCGTGGCTGTCATGCTGCTTGCTGCTTGTCTATTTGCTTGCGGCTTTTGTGCTGCTTGCCTGTTCGCTCGCAGCTCTGTTGTGCTGCTTGTTCTGTTTGCTTGTGGCTACCATGTTGTGTGTCTGTTCACTGTTATTATGCTGCTTGTCTTTTCGCTCGTGTCTATCATGCTACCTGTTTGATGTTCGCTCGCGGCTTCACTTTTGATTTACTGCAACTGCAGTCATCACGCTGTTTGTTTTCTATCACGCATCACGCTGCTTGTTTTTGTTCGCCCTATTTGGGCTATTCATTACATGCACTGCCTGTTCGTCGCTAGATTATCTAGCCATGACAATCGCATATTGTTCAAGATGATATACTGATAGTTTACCATTGAGTAAATCATTTACTCGCTAGATTATCTAGCTATAAATTCGATACCATATATCATCATAGGCATTCGCCTGGCATATTGCCATTGATTACATCATTTACTTGCTCCATTATCTAGCTCTCATCAATATAATGAATATCATCATAGATGCTGTGTTATCTCTAATATTATCCCCAGAGCTTGTGTGGCTGATTTCAGCCTCGATTGTCTTGGTTAGGCAACATTATGGCCCACTACTTATTTCCAGACCTTAATGGATGGCATCATTATGCGCATCATTGTTCAGTCTTTTGATCTGACTTCATCATAGCCTGCACACCAGACAGTTCTTGTTTGCCATTGCCTCTGCCTGTCACAAGAAGTGATCTCGTTTAAGGTCGCCAGAAGATGCATGCCATGAAGCATCACCCTTCAAACTCCATACTGTTTATCTATTGTCTGTGTCACGGCCATATAGAGAGTGGGCATGCCTCAAGACTGTTTTCATCACCATACGTTGCCTGCCCATCAAGTTGGATCCCTCGAGCTCAAGCAGAAAACAATCTATGGTTGCTGTAGAGCATCATGGCTCTCATTGATGTACCTTATACACACCTTGTTTACTGAGGAGGGCAAACAGGCATTCAATAGCTAAGAATCAACTGTTCTGTGAATATGACATGCATCAATGCTTGACTAGCTGGAGGAAGCTCAAAGTCGATAGCGTTCTACATCATCGTCTTTGCGTTCATTAAGCCAGTCTTCATCTTGCTGTAGAACCCATTGTTGAGGGTGCCTTCAAAATCAGCATAAGATGAAATATCCTGCACCAGGACCAGCCTTCATTGCTGATGCTGATGGCTTCCTTCTTGTCGCTCCCCCTCATAATGCTTAGAGGGTAAGCGGGACCATAAGAAGTGGCTAGGCAGGCTTCCAAGAGTGAATCATACAATGCCTTGAATGCTTCTGCCTCTGTTGTCATTCCCTCCGCAGTAGACGAATACGGATCCGTCGTCAGTTCAATTAGGGAGAACATGCCCACACAATCAAGATAGATGTGAGGATCATGTGTACTGAGTAGCAAAGCTTCCACGACATAATTCTTGCCCCCATTTGACTGTGCTCTGAGTCCTTCTATCTTCCAGCAGAAACTTCACCTTGGCACTGAGGGCAGTGAGTGCACCAGAATAGTGAGCGACTGAGTGACCATATTGCATGATTACTGCTCCCAGCTGGTAATCAGAGGCATCTGTGTAGGTGTCAAACGGTATGGTCAGGATACGCTGACATGGTGTCTGCGGCTATTACAGTTACAGCCTTTGTCTTATCGAATGCATCCTGCATTTCATTTGTCCAGACAAAAATTTCTTTCGTTTTATTGCCTTTCTTCTGGGCGCCAGTTTGGCTAGTGAGAGAGGGGCCATGATATGGGATCTATGGGGCCACATGTCTCTATAGTAGTTGATGGCACCTATGAATCCTCTCAAATCTTTTAGATTTTTAGGTGGTTCCATCTGTAGAACTGCGTCTATCTTTTTCTTCCAAGGCTTTAAGCCTGTTGGTGTGAGCCAGTATCCTAGCCAGTCAGTTTCTTTTACTCCCCATTCACATTTAAGAGGGTTAATCGTAAAGCCATTTTCTTGCAGTTTCAGCAATATGGTGTCGATGAGTTTAATGTGGTGGTTCCAGTCCTTGGAAAATGCACCTACATCATCGATGTATACGTCGGCGTCTTCTACGTCGCGGAAAATGTTTTCCATCACTTCTTGAGCGAAATCGGGTGAACATTTCAGTCCCATAGGTAATCTGTTGTACCTGAATTTACCGAATGGAGTGACAATTGTGCAGAGATCTTTGCTCTCTTCGTCTAACTCAAAGGTATAATATTGCATGGAAATATCCATTTTTGTGAAATATGAATAGCCATTGCGCTTTCGCAAGATATCATTTATGATAGGTAATGGGTATTGGTGTCGTACAACTACCTTGTTTAATTCGCGTAAATCGCTTACCCAGCGTATTCTACCATCCTTCTTAGGTATGATGAATGTTGGCGAGGCCCATTGAGTCGTGCCTGCTTTGCTAAGAACTCCAATTTTTATTAGGTGTTCTAGTTCCTTTTTAAAGGCTTCTAAATGAACATTTGGTACCGCGTAAGGACGCGAATGCTTAGGTTTGGCATTATCTTCGATTTCGATATGCATTTTCTTATGAGGATAAACTCCTAAAGTTCCATCAAACAACTTAGAGTATTTTTCTAATACTTTTTCTAAATCTCGTTGTTGATCTATGGTCAGATGTTTCTGCTGCATAGTTACGTCTCTGACGTCGACTTTTTCATATTTGGCATCCAAAATGGTGTTGGATAGATAGCTGTCTAGCCAATCTTCCCCAAATAGCTCATCATCGTTTTGTATGTCAAACGCGCATGCCATAGCATGATATTCGCTGTTGTTAAGCGTCCATGGTTCTCTCATGGGGCGTACGTTTTCAAACCAATGCATGGTTCCTGTACTATACTGTATGTCTATACCAGTTTTTGTTAGGAAGTCTGCGCCTAAAATAATNGTGGTCACGTGATTGCAAATATGAGCATTCCCGAGGCCTCGAGTGTATTTTGGAGGTTCTCGCGGTCATCTATAATGACCATTTATTGTTATAGGTTTTCTGGCTATTTGAGGCTATTTCACATATCCTCTAATATTTATTATGTATTCAATTTTACATGTATTCGGAATACAAAATGATCCATTTTTTTGCAGGGGCGTCCAATTATTTCACGTATGATAAATGATAAGTTGCTTGCATAGAAATTGGGCTGATCTGCAGCACAACTGCACTGTTCCCAGGATACTGTAATGCATGATGTGTTGATGAAAAAATGTTGACCTGGGTAGACTTCCAATGTCCAGTACTTGCGCAACTTCAATCGTTGTCTTCTTTTTTATTTCTAAGTGATTGTGGGATCCACCAAGACTTGTTTGCTCGCGTCAAATCAGCCCATGGTTTGTTGACTGATGTTCTAAAAATAAATGAGAACATTCATCTATTCGAGTCTCAAGTTCAATTATGTCCTTTTTATTTCCTGTTTTATTCTATCCTTTTCTAACTTTTTCTCGTTTTCATTTTCATTACTTAGGTCAGTCAGGGCATATTGTATTGCAAATACAAAGAGTTCTCTCTCCAAAACATCCGTCTTTTCAACTCACACATACCCCATAGTTTATTTATTGGGTATGAGCCTCCAATACCTGAAGAGCTTCCTGGATCTTAGCACCCAATGCCTCGGGACTTTCCAACAGGTGGAGCAATTCCGAGTTATCCATCTCCAACAACATGCCTGTAATTTTACCGGCGAGTTCAGGTTGGGTGTTGTGGATTAGGGGGTAGAGGCGTTCACCAATCATATTCTTTTGGACCTCGGGTGTGGCTGAGGCAAGGGTAGCGGGGGTCAGTTGATCATTCGAAGGGGCGGGTGGGGCACCTCCAGCATTGGGTGCTGGTGCACCCTCTTGTTGAGGAGGTTGAGGCTGCATCGGTCCACCGGGACCAGACGGCATGCCACCTTGAGGAGGAGCACCGGCATTGCGGGCCTGTGGGTTGAATTTAATGGGAGGCTGACCCGGGGCAGGTCCACGACCACGCCCATAGGGACCGGGGCCACCTCGTCCTTGCATTCCCCTGCCTCTTCCTTGGGGTCCTCGTCCCCCACGTCCGGGCTGGGCGGGCATCATACCGTATCCCTGCATGGGTCCACCGTATCCACCTGGTCGTCCCGGTTGTCCTCCCTGCATTCCGTAGCCGCCGCGTCCGCCCATCATTTGGGGCATGGCAGGGTACGAAGGCTGCATACCTCCGGGTCCACCCGGACGAGGCATGTACATGGGAACCTGACCCGGGTATCCTCCCATGGGACCGCCCATGGGTCCCCTCATCATACCTGGTTGTCCAGGACCTCCCTGCTGTCCACCCTGTCCTCCCCGTCCCTGATTGTGCTGAGCCTCCAACTGCGCACGTCGCACCTCCCTTCTCTGCGCCAACGCCACAAAGATGGGCTTGCCCGAAATAATCTTGCCATTCATCTCATTCACAGCCCGTGTCGAATCCTCCGGTGCGCTAAAGCACACGAATCCGAATCCACGCGACACCCCACTCTTGAGATCGCGCATGACCCTCGCCGAAGTAATGGTACCCATGACACTGAATTCATCCCGCAACATATCGTCCGTGACGCTATCGTCCAAATTCTTGACGTAGAGGTTAACTCCCTGAAACTTGGCAATGCGATCCATCTTCTCCGATTCGTACTTGCTGCGTAGTTCGCGTTCCCGCTCCGCCTTCTTCTGGGCACGTCCGACGTAGAGTGTCTTGGAGGTGGTCTCGCCATCGTCTTCGTTGACGTCGAATTCCTTGTTGTTCATTTCGGCGACTGCGGCGGCGGCGCCTTCGTGGTCGAGAAAGTTGACGAAACCAAAGCCTAGGGATTCGGGTCCCTTGGGTTCTTCTTCGGCTGGTTTGACGGGCTCTTCCTCCTTGGCAGGTTCTTCCGCCTTTACTGGTTCCTCTTCCTTTGCTGGTTCCTCTTCCTTGGCAGCTTCTTCCTTGGGCTCGTCGGCGGATTCGGCGGACTGGATGGGGAGTCAGGAATTGTGTTGGTGAAAATGGTATTGAATAAAGTGGCCTAATTTGTCATAACGTTTTGACATTGCAGGACTTGACAACAAATAACAGTAAAAGCTCACCTTCTCCTCACCCTCCTTCTCGGCCTCAGCCTCACCATCTTCCTTCTTCTCACTCTCCTCCTCTTCCTTCTTCTCCACGACCGGAGCAACCACAGGCTTGATCTTCTTGGGCAACCTCTTCCTCCTTCCCATATTAATACTAACACTGACAACTTCCCCAAACTTTCCAAACTCAGCCTCCAACCTCTTATCATCCCACTCATACGGAATGTTCTTGATGAACACATTCGTGAAAGCCTGGGCATCCGGTCGGTTATCACGACGCATAAACACTCCCACCTGAACCTCCTTCCCATCAATCAACATACCATCCAACTTCTCAATGGCATTCGCGGCAGCCTCATTCGTCTCATAATGAACATAACCATACCCCTTACTCAAACCCGTCGCCTTATCCACAACAACCTTACAACTCAAAATATTCCCAAACAAGGAGAAAGTATCATACAGCTGCTTATCATCAATACCCTCATGCAAATTCTTGACAAAAATATTGCCAACACCGCTTCTCCTCATGCTAGGATCGCGCTGACTCCACATGATACGACATGGCTTGCCCTTGATATCGGTAAAGTTCATGGAATCCAAAGCACGATCCGCATCGGATACCTGATGGTAGTTCACGTAAGCATACCCCAAAGAACGACGAGTCACGGCATCGCGACACACGCGGATGGAGGCAACGGGTCCAACGGCATTGAAGATTTCAAAGAGGAGACCTTCGTTGACTTCGGGGAGGAGGTCACCAATGTAGAGGGAGGCGGAGTGGAAGTTGTTGGCTCCGCCGGCGGAGGCGGAGGCTGCTCCGGTGCCGCTGGTGGTGGGGGCAGAGGGCGCCGGTGCCGGGGTGGTTGTGGCGGCCGGGGTGGGTTCGGCTGCTGCTGCTGGGGTGGGGGCAGCGGCGGCGGGGGTGGCGGTGGGGGTTTCTTCGGGCTTGGCGGTCGACATGATTGATGATAATGGGTAGAAAGGAAGGAAGGAAAGGAAGAGAAGGAACAAAAGGACGGAGGAGGGCGTTCTGTTTTTGTTGATTGCTTTGAGTTGCAATGAACCGCTGAAAAAACAATTCTAGAAGGGGGGAGTGCCGATGAAGAGCAGCAGGAGGTCAAATAATTTGAAACTAAATTATTTACTATCGGGGCTCGATTGAATTCCCACGTTAAATAGTACTACTATCTCATGTTCATAGCTCCTAGAATAAAAATTGACGGACCCGTTCAACTTTTTTAGTAAGCGAAAAGCTGTTCTCTTCTTGTTGTTGAGTGTGTGTGTGGCGGGAAGAATAGAGGGTTGGGAAATGTTACACGTGGATGAGAATGATATCACGTGTTGCTGTCAGCCTGTCAGGTGTTGTCTGTGTGGGGGTGTTGTGTGGTTGTCTTCCCGTGGTCTGTCTGGCGTTGCGGGGTATGTGGTGTGAGTTGTGAGTTGTGACTTGCATGTGATGTGACTTGTGACTTGAAGTGAAGATACCTAAGTAGGGAATAACTACGATTAAATAATTTACGTAGATACGTAGAGATAATGGTATCATCTCGCATTTCGCATTGCGCATTGCGATATTCTGTAGATTTCAGTCTGCTGTCTGCTCAGCAACAGCAACGGCAACGGCAACAGAACAGTCAATACAATCCAAAGACCCGCATCGAAGGGCCGAAGCGGTAGCACCAATAGATCCGCGGACTATCTATTTCTTAACCTTTCTCATGGAAACGGTAAGTGGGGATAGTCCTGGTCTATATCCGGTGCTGGGCCCAGTCTATCTGACTGCTCTAGACTGCTCTACATCCTATTCCTGCTCTGCATGGTACATATATTTCCAGTGCTAATTCTCAGCCAATTCTATATTCCATCTCTACCTCCAGAAACAGAATAATTCGGTTGAAGAGTCATCGAGCTCTCATCCGCCCTCAGTCGCCCCTTCTGCATCATCAAATAATAAAAATGGTGACATTCTTCGTTTTACTCCACACAACTTTCACCAATCCATCGCCGTCCATTTTCCACCCCAGCGGCTACCCGTATGTGAAAAATGCAAACGTAACTTCAAAACTAGAGATATTTGTCGTACCAGATTGAA
>JAZGVS010000437.1:0-15044 GCA_037356235.1 Bacterosira constricta
TCCCTGCGCCACGGAGCCAACTAATTATCTACGTATGGATGGGTGATAGGTAAAAGACAACCTACCATGACCTCCCACGACGACCTCCAACGACCGACCACCACCACCACCACCACGACGACCAAACATACACCCCGCTCACTACTTTATATGGGATCCACCTTAGCCATCCCAATCCTCATCTGGTTGGAATCTTGAACCATGTTGACAACAAACGACACAGGCGCAAGTGATGAGAATGCCAAACCTTTCCACTGGCCCACTCATAGCTCTGAGGCTTCTCGTTCGAACCTGACCCGCACAAGCGGAGATCAAGACGACACTAGCACATCGTCGTCGTCGTCACGAAAACCATCGTCGAACAGTAAAATGCCGAAGAATGGCACTGGTGAACAACATGATAATAATACAAATACAGAACCAATTTATCTGGCAGTTGCCGCAGATGTCACGCAAGCTCAGATTCCAGACGATGCACAAAATCATGCGAGAGGGGGTGGTGCGGTAGCCCAACACCTGCAATCCATACTATCTCATCATATTATTTCTTCCAACAAACACGTATCTTCATTGAAAAATGAATTGGGTCCAGCGCCTGACACTTCTTCTGCAGCAAAGAATTCTACAACTGCTAAGAATGGTGATGATGGCGCTCAACAGTTGGATGATAAAAATAATGCAGCTACAGCCCAATATTCAACACCACCATCACCACCTCACAAGGAATTCGTTTTCAAACGAATGATCCATGCCATTGACCACTATCTTCATCCTCCATCGAAGCCTCTATCACATGTTCAGTTTACTCGAAATCATCATCAGGGACACAGACTCAATAGCACTTGCAGTGCTAATTCAACCACTCATGCAGATAACAACATGAATTGTAGTAGTGTCAGTACTACAATCAACCATGTATGCAACATGAATTGTGTCCCAAACTGTTTTCACCAGCAACTACAAGAACAAGGTAACGATGCTGTACAAAGCCAAGAGGAGGGGCACAATACTATGCAGACACAAAAACAAAATTCAGACTCAACGCAGTCGCAGTCATCTTCCCATACCGCTTCATTACCAGCCACTGTAGCATCTGCATTTTCGTTTGTTTCCAACTTTCAAATGCACTCACACAACAAAACTCAAACAAAGCAATCTACTCGGTCATTTTTTTCCTTTCCATTTCATTCGCAAACACAGACACCAACCAAGAGTGCTATTCCTTGTTATAGTGGACCACTTCTGTACAGCACCTCCAATCATGATCAGCACGAAGCTGTGATAACGACTGCGTTGCATATCTTTAGTTTATATCAGCAGGGCTATGATATGAATAAGTTTAGTCATCATGAAAGCAATGTTGGTTCCAGTGCAGCTGATGATGAGAGTGAACAAACAACTTTGACTGAAAGTGAAGGTATGGAGGATGGAGGTAACAAAGTACACCATAATGTGGAGGATAAACTCGATGAAGGCAGCATAGTCAACCATGATTTTGATGTTCGAGCTAGACATGCTTTGTCAGCCGTGGGGTTTGAGTTTCGTTTGGATGCATGCCAAAATTGTTGCGGGGACAATCTCACAACAGCAGCAGAGGAGGGCAGCAATTGCAAAGATGAAAATGAAGGTGAACCTCATAGAAGATGTCTCGACTGTGTCACGCGTCTTTATCATGTACCGTCAAATACAGCTGTCACCAAAGATAATCGACGAACTTTTATAGCTGATGGGAAGATGTACGATGCCATCGGCGACCTGTGCCAATTCTCAGCACAAGAGATTATGGCTGAAGTGTGCGATCTCGTGTGGGTGACTATTTGTGATGGTAAAGGTGGTGGTCGTCTCGGTGCTCAAATTCTGGGGCAAGATCCACAGTCGAAAAAATCTGGATCAAATCCCATTGAAGAATGGGCAAGAGATGAGAATGGCGATATTGTAATTCAGGAACCTATACGTGCTCTAGTTGGGAAACAACGAAAGAATGAAATGGATGCAAATAATCATGATACATTTTTAGTTGCCACAGGCAAAGGGAAAGTAAGAGCAGGTGTATTTAGTCGACAGCATTTGATGACGACAGGATTGGAGCCATCGACAGCTCTACCTCTACTATGCGAGGCTCAAAATAGGGGGATGAATTGTGTAGTCATTGATCCGAATGCACGAGGTGATAGGAAAGGAATGGACACGTTTGAAAATAGCATGCGTGGCCTGTTTGAACGGTCAAATGTCTTGGCGAAGGAGGTAGAGGACGACAACGATAGTTCGCAACACAGGCGTGAAATGAGCGCAATAATACCCGCAGACGTTGATGGCTCCATTTACGTTCTCGCCCACTCAAGTGCTGGTGGACAACTTGTGAGATACCTACTTGATCAACAAAAGGACACACCATTGCTATCTCGTATACGCTGCATGGCGTTCACAGATTCTACCCATTCAATTCAATGGCTGAAAAAACACCCGCATCTCTCATCCATGATTCAATCGTCAAAAGCACTTTATGTGAAGACAGCAAACCCTATGCGTGATGATGATTGGGAAAACGTTTCACCTGGAGATGAATGCCCTCGAGATCATTTTTGGTCTCACCGTTTTGGTGATATCAGTAAGTGAAAGTACTTTTGTACCAATGTGTTTTCTATTGAGAAGCTAACATGTTGTTGCATACTTTCATCATATATTTATCACTAAAAATGGCGTTTCAGTATGCCTGGCATGAGAATCTNTGGCAGGAACTGTGTGGGCTGGTAAGTGGAGGTATTTTTACTATTGTGCTTTCTACTATTGCGACGCTTACATTAATTTCAATCTAACTGTCAACATATTTACCATATAATCTGTGGCAGGCACAACAGAACATTCTCTATCAAACTGGACAGCGAAAGCAACAATTTTTGACTTTTTTGATAGGAACTCCACTGATGAGGAAGGAAATGAGAGTTGCGCTGATAGAAATGGAAGAGATCGTGCCGATTCCATTGGCAACAAATCAGATAAGACCATTGAGAATCCAAACAACCGAAAAATAGGAACCCGTGAAGGTTAGACGAAAAAGGAACACGTACACGAAACCATTTGTAATTTAGAATGCTAATATTAGATAATGAAAGTAAATGAAGAAAATGTCATGCTTCGTTGTGATATCATGTTAGATTACCTTTCTTCTATAGCTTTGGTTGGATCATTGGTTGCATCTATATTTAGCAGAGGAATACATGCCAATGCTTCTCTTGGTGACTTATTTCTCAATAAACAAAGAAAATTATTATATGCATCATCATCGGGTATGAAATATGTGAATCCCACAAAGGCTCGCGATATCTCTGTAAAAAGTCCATCATCGCCCACTGTCTCCGAGTGACTGCCCAATACCAATGACCATAGACCCTTCCCACTCAAATTTTCCACCACATCTAGCTTCATTGAATTTCCACAAAGTATTGTTGGGGACTCTTTATTTTTCTCGCTCTCATAGATTTTTATTTGTGTTGCGGGAAGTCGTGCGAACTCATTGTTCTTTTCATACATGATGCTTTGTGCCCAAATCGATTGGTGCCCCTTCATTTCACTTTTGGCTTCTTGGAACATAGCATATTGATATCTTCCAATAACTTCCGTTTCTGGACTATAGGGAAGAGTTTGTGCAATTATGTACGGTGTAATATGAGCCTTGATATTCCTTTTTGTAATGATCTCGAGGAGTGGCAGGGGCACCAAATCAGTATTGGAGAGCATGATTGCCAAAGGCACTTGCAAAATATCATCCCCGTTTGTGACATTTTTGAATGGATGGTAAGGGGTGTACATTGGAAGTTTTGGTATGATCATGCCAGTGTCCATATGTAATTCTGACTGCTGCACTCCAAAAAATCGCGTCTCGTACTTGTCAATTATATGTGGCATCAGTGCAAAGGAGTCGATGGGATCTGACAACTCCTCATCATTATTATAATTTTCATTGTGCTCTTTGCTACTCGAAGATTGTGTCATTGTTGAGGGTTCAGGGTATCACAGCAACACCAATTTTCTGCGGTATCGATTTCACAACAGCCACAGATAACGTGGTAACTTATTCCTTCAGCGCATACAAGACATCAAACTAAACAGTCATGTGGATATCAATCGAATTATTTCGTGATGGGCGGTGAATGGTGAATTGAAATTAAGAACTTGCGAACATCCTCGGGACCCGCGTACTCACTGCGCCAGCAATCCTATGCCAAGGTAAACAACGATGCAACTCTAATTTATGTATCTCAGAGAGTAACAGAGATGCCAGAATGCCAGGCTACACACGGTATCTAGACATGAATCGCTATGGATGGATCTCAGGAACCGAAAACCGAAGTCGGAAGTGGGAAGTGTGAAGTGGACTGCAAGATCCGCTGGATCCTGGATGAGCGTACCTACCTACGTACGCTATGATGTAGGTACATAGATAGGTAGATAAGGAATCAGAACGGTCTTATGTAAGGACCGGTCTCCCCCCGGGTATTTATCCTATAATGATAAAAATCCAGACACTGCGCGTCCCAACAGACATGGCTGGTCCCGCTTAAAGTGATAGTTACGTAGGTACGTTAGATTTTGAAAGAGAAGCCCAGCTCCCGCCTTTTTTAGGCTGACCGCCTTTTTTGGTCTGACGACGCAATTATCCCGTGAAGAGACGTGGACTAGCCATGTCTGAAATCACAGCCTAAACTGCAGAAGTTGATGGCACAGTGTGATATTACCTTCTATTACAATGATATAAAGAGTTGAGGAATGAATGGGCTGTATCTTGTGGGTTTTGTGTGCCGCGGGGACGCCTCATGAACTATTTCTTACCCACACTACAATCTACTACACAATACGATATCTGGCAACACTGAGCTAGTTGGATTACAAACTTCTTCTAAACCTAATTGAGTATTAATTTACATAACCATTGCACTTTCTAGCAGATTGAAGAACAAAAAAGAGAGATCTTGAATTTCTTCCTGGGGGCTACATAATGGCTGGATGGATCTAAGGGCTGGAAGCGAGATGATGCGATGACCCTTGGATTGAATATGTAGTATTGGATCTAAAAATGATGACCTGCGAGATGCTGCGAGACGAATGATGAATGATCATGTTACAGATGTTTTATCTCAGGTCCCCCATGCTGTGCTCACCAAGCAGAAGGGCTATGGCTGTATGCTGTATGCAAGATCGGGTATCGTAAGATCCGAATTCCCGGGTCTTGTGTCGCAAAGACCTCATCTGATCTGAGCTAGGTACGATACACGCGATTATGAGAACACCGATGTACATGCACAATAATGGTCAATGGCAGGAGATGGCAGGCCATTAGCCATTGGCCATTGTCATTGGTAGTATCTGTAGCACAATAGCATATTTAATGACCGTCCATTGCGAACGTGTGGGGTTTTGTTCTTTAGTAATGAACTGCACTACGGCTAATAACAGCAAGAGTATGGTTCAGAGGGTTTTCTTGTCGCTGCTCCTACTGCTAGCAACTAGCGGAGTGGCAGCGAGTAGTACCACACCTCCCCGCGCCATGAAAAGCGATGATCAAATAACTGCATTGAATTATGTTCTGAACATGACTGTGACAAGTGCTTTTGAAGCATACAATACGTCCCTGCTGGATATAGAATCAATGCCAGCCGTTCAAAGTGTTCGGCGAACCATTGATTCAAACCAGTTGAGCAGCAGCGGGTTACGTACACAGGATGAGTTGGCCTTCCTGCTCAACGGTATGCTGCACGAGCTGTACCAGGATGCGCATTTTCGAGTCGAAGTCAATGAGGAGGTTGCTTCTACCGAATGCTCTTACTTGGACCTTTGCTTGGCGTGGCTACAGGATGGCAATGCCGAACCAGCTGGCCTGGTAAACACGTGCCAGACAGACTATGCGGAAGTTGGGGATTTGATCGTCGACATGAACGGCATTCTTCCTCGAGACATATTTGCAAGTCTCCAAAACACAATCCCTCATGAAAATACATACTTTCTTCAGGGGCTACCGTCGTCATGGTTGGCGAGGGATGATTTTCTAGCTTTGTTTGAAGTTCTTCCTCTGGCATGGTATTCAAATGAAACTTTTGTCACCGTGGCATTGAGTAGGGATAGTGCTGTCCTCCCCCCTGTGGCGGTACCTTTGATCAAGGACAAAGAAAGGAGTACAAAGGACAGTTTTGTTACCTATGAGCTCATGGAAAATTTCTCGGTTGCCCTGTTTACGCTGAATGAGTGCACGAATGATCAAACTTTCAAGTCTGTTTTGACCGAGTTTTGGTCAAAAGTCCACGAGGAAGGTGTGGATGCTGTTGTTCTCGATCTTCGCAACAATCGAGGTGGTGATGCGACTGTCATTCCTGCATTCTTGAACCATCTTGATGTTCCGTTTGAGACTGTGTTCAGCATAGAACAACGTCAGTCCGAGGCTTTTTGTCAAGAGCAAATGTTTGCCTTATTTTGTGACCCTAACTTTTTGGAACAATTTGGAATTGATGCCTCCGTGGAACGGTATAACGTCTCGAGTCCAATCATTGGTGAACTGCTGGACGCCCAAGCCGGCGAACCACCAGTGGTCAAGTTTTCCGGCGACTTATTTGTGCTTACTTCTGGGACTACCTTTTCCAGTGCAAACCTTTTTGCCCAGACAATCCAAGACAACCAGCTAGGAACTGTTGTCGGGACTCCAACCGGCAGTAGCCTCACATTTCATGGGAACATGATCCCGAGTTCCATTCCTCATACCAACCTCACGTTGTTTTTGACCACTTCGCTTACTAAGAGAGAAACCATTCCTGGTGCCCCTGAAACGACGTTGGCTGTAATCCCTGATCATTTGAGAGTCACTGCCCCAGACGATCTGGTTCAGGGTATTGACCCCCCCCTCGCTTGGGTACTGGAAAAATATCTATCATCCCCTGCATCTTCAGAGCACATTACTCCAAGCATGCAGGTAGAGGACCAGACGATTTCTCCAACTATTACTTCAATATCGGGACAGACCGGTACTGGCCCAGCCCTATTGTCTGCTGTCTTCACTTGGACGACGGCGCTCCTTGTCCACCAGTTTCTCAATTAGTATGTTCTATTAGTGATTTTAATTGTCAATAGTAGTAAGATAGATGTTCTTCTTGTATTTCGTCACGCACAAGCAAGATATCTCTTTTACATTAGGTGCGAAAAGAAAGACAGGCCCTGTTCAATGCTGCGATCCCTGGTGCTGCGTGTGAATTATGGAAGAAATATCATGCAAGATCGCATATTCAGGATAACGAAATCGTAAGAAGTTACACAGGCGACCATATACCTCTAGCTCGTCTCTCTAACCGGGTCTCTACAGGTGGTACCGAATATTTGAATGCCATCACCATGGGAACGCAGCAATGCCGAATATTAGAATGCCTGCACATGGGAACGCAGCAAAATGCTCTGCAGCCTCCCTGTCGCTGTTTTTGTTATATTCGCTACTCTAGACAGCGCCGACAAGGCCCTTTTGGGCGCATCTTTTCCTTTGGATGGCCTTTTAGTTTCGAGTTGTAATTTGCCGATGACACGGCATATTCTCTCAATTTGTATTTGCGCCTATTCGCTTCAAATACATGCAGTTGACACGCTGGGGTATGGTACACTCTCTCTACACAAATCTATTGTATGCATGGGCTTGATTTTTTTCACTCTTTTGTATCAAAATCTAATCCTTAATGACATGCATCACATCTAAACTTGTTGATGTTATGAGATCACTCCGACCAGCAAAATGGCATGAACATCATCATTCCTACATCCCTTCATCGTCACTCCCATCAAACTCCAAATCGCCCTCGAACCAATCACTGCCGGAGCTATTCTCGTCGTCACTTGCAAAGGCACTCTCCAATATAGCCTGCTTCTTCACCATCATTTCCCGTTTTTTCTCCGCCTTCTGTTCCATTCGGTGTATCCTTGCATCCTCCTTTTCCTTCTCACGTTGCAATTGTACCTGTTTTCTCGCGTCTTCTTCTTCAATCTCGCGTAATATATCCTCCTGCCGATCCTCTGGCATTTCATTCCATTCATCCTGTGTAATATGTCGACTTTCCATTTCATCCCATGTGGGTATGGAGCGAGGCGCTAATTGGAGGCGTGGACGTTCATTGTCGTGCAGGTTGGCAAATCGTGGTGGTGGCGGACGTTCTCCTGTCTCTGAAAGCAGCGGTTTTGATGACGAGCGGGTCATGCCTGAAGTGGACGCAACTGCGGCAGCAGGAGCAGCAACGGCTGTCTCGGCAGTAGGAGGGTGTATCGATTTGGTAATTTCTACAACTGCCGTACGAGGGACCAGCTTTAGTGGAACACGTTGTTGCGAATGCCATCCATCCGAAGGCACAGCACCAGCAGCCGCAGGTCTAGAGGAAGGACCAGTGGGCAACATCATCATATCCACACTGCCAAGAGTTGGGCCAGCGGTAGGTCCTCGCCATTTCCTCGCAGCATCTGAAAGCATCGGGTGGGGAGCACACGTATCCGCCAGCTTTCCACATTGAATATACCGTCGCCCCTCGGGATCAAAGCTTTCGGTATTCATCCTCCAGAAGTCCGAATATTCATGTGCAAACTTCCGTAAGGGTTTGTTCATGGCCTTTAACGAACAGGATGCTGCTCGATCATCGTAAAGGAACTTCTTCCATTGTTTTTCCAGTTTGAGTAGTTCCGACATTCGTTGTTGAGCTTCAGCTAGTAGCGAATCGGGGTATTCAGGGGCACTTAATTCGTTGCCAAACTCTCCGCTTGCCAGAGTGGCTGCCACTGGCCGCGACCATCCTGTTAGCGATGGTTCATTTCGAATGGTAGAAGGTGCCACACCCAATGCCATAGCAAGGTTTCGATTCCTTTCCAATACTGCCGTGGACGGAGGTTGTTTTGTTGCCATTGTTGCAGTTGGTAGTGTGCCATTCATCATTGTACCACCTGCCGATGCTGCCGTTCTAGGCACGTCGGGATCGAAAAAGCTGAGCTTTGACAATTCCGCACGACGCTGTGCATCCTCCCGTGCCTTGCGCTGGCGTTCCATTTGCTTTGGATCCGTCTTCTTGACAAGTTTAGATNTATAATTTTGCTCCAAACATCGGCGACGAAAAGAATCGTGCTTGGTGGAAGGTGAGATTGAACGGGGCAAGATCAAACTCAAAGTGCGAGTCAGAGAGGATTCTTTCGTCATGGCTGGAGGTTGGGCATCTGTGGTATCGTAGGCATACAATTGATGTGCAATAATAACTTCATCTCAGTGCACACCTCTATAATAGATATTGCATGCAGGTCTGACTGAGATCACCATGGTGTCAGCAAAAGAACTCTTGCGATCAGCATAACCACCAAGTCAGAATGTCTCACAACTACAGCGCATAAACGTTAAAAGTGATGTGTACATAATTCAATCCTAATTATATTTACAATTTGTACTTTGCATATTTTGGATCCTTCAGAGCAAATTGGACCAATATGCATGGTCAGTGGAGAGGATTTAGATCTTTTTTTTTGTATGAAGGTGGTGGTGGATAGTATATCTTCTTGAGTGGATAGTGTGTGACATATAGAAAAAGCACCTGACAATATATACAAAGGCAAATCCGCTGTCGAAATGTTTTTCGTAAGAGATGGATAGAGTAGGATCGCAAAAGCAACTGAATGTGTTTGGATGGACTGTCCCCCGGTCGTGCTGGATTGACTTTAGCAAGCCCATGTGATGGATACGAGCTGTTGGTTTCTCTGGTCTACTGAGCTCAACGATGCTGGCCACTGCCGTGACTGCCATGGTGGAATACATTCTGCATCATTTGAGGAGGTGGCGCAGGAGTGCCGACATAGAATGGCGGTGATCCTCCTAGCTGCGGTGGAGGAGGCGGTATGAATGATCCTCCGGTAGTAGCTACCCCTTTAGATGACGCAGACACACCACCAAGAGGGGCAAGTGTGCTGGGAGGAGGTGGTGGCATACCATTGAAATTGTGCATCATGGCCTGTTGTGAAGGATGCTGCTGATGTTGCATCGACATTGGACCTTGACCCATTGGTACATATGATGGTGTGAAAATATCGCTATTGTTCGGTTGTTGTTGTTGTGGTGGTGGTTGCTGTTGATGACTGTGCATGCCAACCACATGCTGATGCATACCATGCTGCATATGAAAATCATAATCTCTACTAACCAACAATGCAATATCCTGCTTACTCCGTCCAGCGGCAATGTACGATTCGTGCAATACCAATATCGTATCAACCAATTGCTCTTCTCCGATTGTACGACTGGAACGCAGCAGTATCTCACGCAATGATAGAATGCTATGGAGCTGTTTCCCAAGCGGCGACGAGGGGTCAGATGGCATGGTTTCTTGGAGGAGGTTAATCAGACTGAGTGTTTGATTGTGTTTGTTTTGTGTAGCATTGTTGTCTGCTTGTGATGTAGGCTGCTGCTGCTGCTGGCTCGTCGCATCTCCACCAAGATCCATACCCAGCGACGTGGACTGCGAAGCAGGCTGCATTGACAACGCCGACATGTTCGCGCTAAAACTACTCGACCCAGCCATACCCAAAGGAGCCGGAGGCCCAGCCACAGCACCAGCCGCGGGTCCCCTGCCAACCCCATCATCGCCACTCAAACCACTCGACCGCACATCCACCACCAACTTCCATCGCGGACTCGGACAAAACAAACGTACATCCCGTACCATCCTCCCCACCAACCCCTCATCCTTCTCCCGATTGTGCTTTGAATATAAAACGACCACGATCCGTCCCACATTCGGACTATCGATCGGTAGTCCCAATGCTGTTTTAATCCCAAATTGAATGGCCCCACCGCGACGTTCAAACATGATCGCGGGGGCGTTTGGGAGGTATTGTTCCCATGCGGCAGAGTTGGAGGAGTAGACGCGACCAGGGAGGCCGCAGGCGGGGGAGAAGGAGAATTTCTCCGAGTAGTCTCCATACAGACTGAAGTTGAAAATTTCATCCGAGGTCAATGGGACTATTTTCTTGGTGGTGGAATTCTTCTTTTCGTCAACGGTCGCATTGTTCTTGGTGGGTGATCCATGGTTGTTGTTCGATGGTTCCTCCACAATTTGCACGCCCAATGTAGCACTGCCAGCAAAGCACAGCCTGCAAACCCCCTCACTCTTATCGTCACCTCCACCCAATCCCGCCAAATTCGAATGACTCCCACTCCCCAACACGGGCCTGCTACTCTCCAACCCCACCTCCCCCTCCATCCCCGGAGGCGCACTGCTCGGAACCCAAATGTCAACATGCTCAAACGGAACAGCGTGTCGTTCCATGTAGCTCGTAATACCCGCCAAAAACGGAGCGGCGTATCGAAAATTGGGATCGGTCGTGGATCGATACGGCGCCGTCATTTTTTTGTGGGGCAGGGAAGACGAAGCGGGGTGGATGGTGGCAGTGACGGGCGCCTCGTCCAGCATGCTCATTAGAAATCTTCCAAACTCCCCATCGTCGTCTTTGGAGGGCTTGCCGCCAGCGCCAATAACAGTGGGAGACATGCCAGCAAGACCATCCATCCTTTCCAAATAATCCCCTCCACCAACACCACCAACACTCCCGCCCAAGCCACCGCCAATGCCACCGCTCTGATCAATAAAAACACCCGCCTGCCCATCCCTCAAATCCTTCTCCATGGCCCGTCCCATCAAACATCTCCTTTTTTTCGACCTCTCATTTGTTTTTACCAACGCCAGCCGTCGTTCCATGAGGTCGATCGATGCAAGCCACGTGTTGGCCGTGAAGGATAGACGGAGATATTGCAGTCGTAATGCGAGATGATCGCGCCATTCGCGTTGCATGTGGAAGGATATTTCGGTGCGTTCGATTGGGTCGGGGGTTGCTTGGATAAAGGCGTGTTCTGATTTTGAAAATTCCGTGCAAGAGTTGGAGAGGTGGCCAGATTGAATACGGAAATATTTGGTAGACAGCTTGGCATGTTTCATCTTCTTTGTCAACCGGCTCTGTTTCGATTTGAG
Source organism: Bacterosira constricta (assembly GCA_037356235.1). Lineage (NCBI taxonomy): Eukaryota > Bacillariophyta > Thalassiosirophyceae > Thalassiosirales > Thalassiosiraceae > Bacterosira > Bacterosira constricta. Next base: position 12,015 of record JAZGVS010000437.1, read on the forward strand.
CATATTGCTCAGAAAATCATTGAGCTTGAGCCCATTGCTCAATGGTAATGACCCTTGGATGAATTGAGAGATGATGGCATCCCGGAAGGCTAATTCTTCATCGGTCCATCGTCCTGTGCGGGGGGTGGTGGGATCGTAGCATGTTGAGGATGACGTGTTGGATTGGGAAGATGTGGAATTTAAATTGTATGGGGATGAATTGGTGTTGGTGGTTGTGGAATTGGTTTGGAAGGGGGGTGTGTTGGTTGCTTGACAAGCTTGGGAGATATTATTTGGATACGACCCTCCTGCTCCACCTGATCCACCTCCAGAGCCATTGGCTGCCAATAAATCACTCATGCTCCTCTTTTTTGACAATTCGCCACCACCACCAACATCACTACTACCACCATTCAAAGCCCCATTCAACAACCCACTCCTCCGTCGTCCCAACCGCTGCGCACGATCCAACTCCAAAAAACTCAATGGAACAATCTCCAATCCGCACGCACCACCCTGACAATTCGGACAGGTGGTAATCACAATACCATCATCGTCTTCCCTCCCTCCCTTATTCGACTGTTGCGAATGTGCAGCATTGCTCAAACCAATGAGATCAATGCAGCGGGCGTGGTAGGCGCATTTGCAGGATGTGCCCTTGATGCGAATGTCGGCGCCGGGGTGGGCGCATTTGACGCAGATTATGGCGTCGGGGGGGAATACATTGTGGGTGCTGTTGTTGTTGCTTTGCTGCTGTTGTGACATTTGTTGTGGAACAATGGATATTGGCGCATGTGACATGCTAATACTAGGCCGATGGTGCATGATGGATGGTCGGGATGATACAGAGAGAGATGTGGGTAATGATGCCGATAACGATGGAGGCATCATTCCATTTCTGGTTCCATTGGGAACTGGCGGTAGTAGTGTTGGTGCCAGTGAAGCTAGCGATGGATGCGACATGCCGCTCATCATGGAGCTTGGTGCAGCTTGAAGTTGGTTGGGTGCAGCCGTAGTCGTGGTGGGAAATACGTGATGCTGATTGGTATTGTTGCTGCCAATGGTACTGTTGTCAATTGCCGACATTCTATTATTCAACGGATCGTTAATCATGGCGCTATTGCTCATGCTGTAGTTGTTGTTAGTATTCGTAGTAGTAGTAGTGGCAGTAGTAGCGAGCGATGGAAAGTTTCCCTCGCGCACCTGTGCCTCTTGGCTGTGCCTTTCAACAATATCCCGCGCAGAATAAAAAGTGACGGATGTATTGTTATTGTGAGCATCGTAGTTGGATGATCCCGGCATACCACTGCGTAGACCTGGATTAATATCATCATCAATGATTAATAGACCGCCACCATCTCCTTCATATATACCCACATCATGGGAAGATGGTTGTTCCTGTCTATTGGTTCCATTCTGTGCCCCGTTGCGACCTCTAGACCCTTCCTGCGCCACATACATTCGTTGAAAACTATTCGTAGGCACTGGCGCTTGTTCTCCCTCCCTCAGCCTTTGCTGCTGCTGCTGCCGCGTCGTCGATTGCTGCTGACCACCACCTGGTCTTCGATGCAACGAACGCAAAATAGCACCAGCCTCCTGACTCAAAATCTCCGCCCTCCCCGTGGCACTCTGCGCTCTCACCCCCGCGGTACTCACCGTCACCCCCTTATCATCATACGCTTCGACTACACCCGCATTGCCAAGTTTGTGATGTGCCAAGTAGGCATCTAAAGCTTGCAATTCGGGTCGTGTTAGGTCTCGTCGGTTGAGTGGATCGATGAATTGGAGGGTGGATACTAGGTAGTAGGCTAGGACGCGTCCGTCAAAGAGGTTTACGTGTCGTCCTTGGATGTTATTGTTGATGGATGCTTCTGATGGTGTGGATGATGGAGCTGTAGAAGAAGTGGCAGCGTTTGCATCATGATTCGTTTGCCTGCTGGAATGAATGGTGGTGAGACCTGCATCGCCCCATTGTTCTTTCAATATAGCCATTTCCCGATCTTTATCATGGGCATTTGTCGTACTAGTTTTTGCTTCCGACGCTGTTGTTGTTGATTTAGTGACGTCTTCGGCAACATTGTCATCTCCCTCCAAAGTAGAAGCAGGCTTTAAAATACCAGATGGAGATGGCTGCGGAGGAGGCCACATCCCAGGCAACACCGGTATATACGGCTCTTCCACCACAATAGCAAACGGTGGATACGGCAATTTATTCAACGGCTCGAGTGATATGGGATCATCAAGACCAGGTGGTATAAATTCTCTCCACGGTGTTGATTTCTTTTTTCGATTGCGAGGTTTGTTCGGGCGTTTCTTCTTCTTCTTTTCTGCATCTGGCTGTTTTTTGTTTGATTTATTGGTATTCTTATTTGTAGTAGCAGATGTAGTATTGGGAGTATCGCAACCTGCCAATGAATCAGCAATGAATGCCAATGCCATCTCCGTCTTGGGAGATGGTGGCGATGTGGATGTCTCTGCAATAGTAGTCGTCGGCGACTCTGCTCTCACACTTCCAGCCGTGTTTCCTCCTCGTCCTTCTCCTCCTCGACCCCGTCTCTTGGTACGTCGTCTATTATTACTCTTCTTACTAACGGCATCTCCATTATTTCCATTGGCAGATGCTGATTGCGATTGGCCACCAGCCTCTCTTTGGCTGTTGGACTGCTGTGATGGTTCGTCATTGCCATTGCCTCGACCATCACCATCACCGCCACGGCCTCTTCCTCCTCGGCCTCGGCCTCTGCCACCTCGTCGTCGCCGCTGTTGTTGGCTTCCTCTTCCTGTGGCGGCGCTGTTGGGATCGGATGGTCCGCTATTGGGAGCTTGAGGTGGTGGTTGCGGTTGTGGTTCCTTCGTTGTCATTGTTGTCGTTGTCGGCATTCGCGTATGCTTTTTGAAATTTTATGGTGTTGGATGGTGATTGGTGATTGGCTGTTTTGGCTCCCGCCCTGAGATGTGCTCATCATCTTCTGTCGTGCGTGAAATAAATTGTGGGGATTTGCGGTCGTGCGTCGTGCGTCGTTGTCCGTGCTACTGTCTGTTTGCTATGAA
>JAZGVS010000438.1:0-14820 GCA_037356235.1 Bacterosira constricta
CGATTTGATGATGGATATGAAAATGAAACATCGGTGAACAACGGCACGGGCTTGCTCCGGGAACTTGAACTGGATCTTGCCAAATGGTGAAGTTCTATGAAAGTTTCATGAAAGTTCATGAGAAACTTAATGAAATTATGCCTCTAAAAATTGCGTCGTGCAAAGATACAAGTCATGGACACTCCATAGGCAGGTTTCGTTGTTGAAACCGTTGATTTTGTGTGTTGGATGTTAGTTACATAGAGTTTAGACGTCAAGACAGACTATCTAGAGAGGTACTAAAAGACACACAGCTAGCCACTTAGACACAGCGACTACAAAGACACTCAGCGGAGATTGGCATGATGTACTCAGTAAATATCCTATGGTACGATACCTTTAAATCTATGCGCTTTAATATTTTATCCACAGCCTAGGCTTAAGGAGCCTGAAGCACAATGACCAATCATGCATAACGCATAACCACACTTTGTTTGTAATGATGCGCTCCTCCTCAACCGAACCCTCTGCATCAGACGAATCTTCATCTATACTGTCACACCTTCCTTCTCCAAACCCAACTCATGTTGGAGTTGCAGCTTTTTTGGTCGTCGTGGCTCTTGTGGCAACCATTGGAGCTGTTGACTCGACAAATACGTTTCGAACATGCTTCGGCGCTCTGCTGTCCCTCTTCGGATGCGCACAGCTATTTGTTGCTACAATACTCTTCATAAATAGGCACAGCACTCTCTTGGAGCTGTCCCAGCCGAGCGGACTGTCATTGTTTGCATTTTCTGCCGCAATTGCAACAATGGGTTCATTTTTATTTGCCATACCTGAAAGTAATGCCGGGTGTGCTCTACGTCAGCCAATTATTCTTAGCAGCATAACGCTGATGGGCAGTATTCTCCTGGCGAGGTCGTGGCGGATCAGATGTATCATTAGTCCAACACTTGCCTTTTCATCGGCAATTCAACCACAGTTGACGATAAGAAACAATAAGGCTGAGACTCTTCAAGAAGCTAGAGTGAAAGTTATGAAAGTCTTGAGTAAAATTTCAGGATGGGTACTTTTCGCAGGTACTTGTGGAAAATCTAAAGTTAGAGGAAACAAGGGTGTACGGCAGCAGATTTTGTTTGCTGATTCAATGCGAGTCGCCGCGGCGTTGATGATACCTCAGACTATTTTGCAGGTGGTCAATCTTTCTGTACCAGCTCTTAGGATGGAGAGCATCGAAATTGACGACAGCTTACATTCATGTCAATGTCCAATCGGGCCATCATTGCTGCTTGTGGGGATATTGCTAGCAGCACTACCATTCTTTTTTGCCCTGCTGCTCAATGTGGAATCTGATGAATTACCAGAAGTTTTTCGCGAATTTGGTCAAATTGCCTCCGCTATGAAATTATCTGTCAGTGTTCTGTTGATCACTCTACCATCGATTGCGATGATTTCGGAGACAATACCCAATGCACATGCATATCTCACGGCTGCATCAACTCTCAGCTTTGTGCTTCCAACAAGCTACAATATTACATTCGCCTGGATAAAAGTATGCCTTTTCAAAACAAAAAAGAATGAAAATGATTCGCGAAGAACTTCGATAAGAAGATCATCTTCGTTAGGCTTAATTATTAATAGTGCAAACGCTGACAGGTTTGATATTCTACAATCAGCCGATGATGCCTTGGCAATGGGAAAGATGTTTCAGAATATGGGGAGGTTGGATAAGGTCATTGAAGTTAACAATGGCGTGCTGGCAATGTTTAAGGAAGGAGAGAATAGTAAATATGATGGTGACGATGGTTATACCAAGTCCGAGATAAGCTCTTTTGGTCCAAAGACTCTTCAATTAGTTGTTTCGACTCTGATTTCAAGTGCACAACATTTGTGCCACTGTGTAGGTCCAAAGAACAAGGATGAAGAAAATGATGAATACCTCCGCAAGCGCAACAAGAGTTGTCATGATGCGCTTCAAATATTTGAGCAAGCACCTGCTAAACAATTATTGAAGGACAGAAGTGTTGTCTTCCCTGGTTATAGCAACTTAGGATCGATGTGCAGGGATGGCTCTGCCAATATTGATATTGCTACAGCAGCAAATGTTGTGAAGGAAACTCAATTCACTCTCTTTCATCACTGCAGGGCGCTTGCTATGCAGGCAGAAGTGTTGGCAAGCCACCAAGACTTTGATGCTGCTCTTTTGGTTGTAGAAGACCTCATAATAATATACGATCCACTGATGCACTCAAAAGCCCTAGCATCCGAGTACACGACAGACTGGTGTGCGGTGGCCATTTCGTTGAGCTCGCTCTGGTTTCACCACTTGAATCGCAAAAATGAAGCTTTGGAACGGTGCAATTATTCCATTGAAAGAATCCTGCCCAATGTAGAAAAAGAAACCAATATGTTAGGCATGTGGTACGCCATCGCTCCATTAATTCAAGTGCTAGGATTGGAAGGAGAGGTGGGAGCTAGTAGAGTGCTCGAACTATTCATTGAGCATGTTGTTGAGCCGTTGAATAATGGTGTAGGTAAGGGAAGCTATGCAAGGCTACTATATCGTCCAATGTTGATACTACTGAGATGTCGCTGTTCTCAGTTTAATTGTGATGACATTGAATGGATGCTTAATGGAGAAGAAAACATGTTCGGTGTTGGAGATTTTATGCCGTACGCTAATATCGTATGGACAAACACTGTCAGTTTGAGCTTTTACTCTCTTCTTGCTGAAATCTGCTTGCGTATGGCAACAGGGCTAAGTAACGGCCACGAACAAAAAATCGCCCTAATTGATCAAGGGCTTAGACTATCCGATCTTGCCGAATCGAGTATGAAAGACAATGAGAATATTATTGCATATGCTTCTCACCCTCGCATCTATTCAGATCTTCGTATTGAAATGAGTGCATAAAAAAGTACCAATATTAATGGGGCAGAGAAAGAGAATGTAAATTTATTTGGAGGAGTCTTCATTTTAGAGAGAGATAAAATGGTACAAAAGAAATCACAATTAATGTAGCATAGCTGTAAGGATTAATGAAGCAAAAGCTATCTTTAGGGATTGCGAGATGTTAGATACACATTGATCATACATTGTGGTATTGACTCTACTAGATTTGACCCGTGCGAATCCCTCTCTTGCTGCAAATCCCGTTCGTTAATCTTTCATCAGAATTGCCACTGCTTTCTTCGCCACACCCCTCTCACGTGTTCTCTTGAGACGTGTAGCAACCTTAATGCAGACTTCTAAAGAAAAACGTTCAGCTGTGCGAGTGTGATCTGTAGGGCTAGACATTGATGACTGGCTGTACAATATAAGTATGAGCATGCAGTTGCTTACTTGAGTTAACAACACAATCTTGTAAAACAATTGATTTGACTGCATTGACCACTTCATCGGGCAAAATGTTGGTATGTGTCATACACATAGCTTAGAGAACTGGTGAAGTGATCATTTGCAATTTGCAGTAAAGATATCTAATCAAGATCACAAGAGAAGAAATCCAGTCGGTGCGAACACGCAGCAAGTTCTTCCCCATGCTGGATTAAGGAAGCGAAAGTTGAATCCTGTGATTGAATGTGTCATGTAAGAGTCCTCGTGATACCTCATGTCAACAGTTAGTATTTTGCGTGTACTTGTCGCAACGAGAGTTTACCATCCATTTCCAGTTTTTGATGATTTCGCCAAAACGTAACGGTTGGCTTCAATGGTTATCAAGAAGTGGGTGGATAGAGATTGTGGCGGTTGTACATTACATGGCTAGCCATGTCTGATTATTTGAGAATAACGCACATATATTGCGGTCATGATGTCAATAATTCATCATTGTTTGGAACCAGGTTTCTCGTTGGGAAGAATGTGATTCAACCAGATGATGGCATTCTGGGTTATTTTGACATTTATTTTGCCAAAGTTTGTTATAAGCAATGTCTCGAGTTGTAAGAATGCAAAAATCTCATAAATAACTAGAAAGTGTAAGCAATTAGCAAGTTCTGAATGAGTATAACCTGTTGTATCTGATTGATTTTTTGACCCCCCAATCAAAGCCCTAGTCACTCTTTTCCTTCTCCATGGAAGCCGCAATACGTGTACCCATTTCTTCCGCAAAAGGGGTAAGGGCCATAGTCAGACTCGCCGCCGCGTCAACATTAACCTTGTCGTATCCTCATCCAAAATACCATGAGATCGTGCCATACGAAACGCCACGAAGGCGAATTCCGACACTTCACTCAAAAGGAGTCCGGCCCGTGAAGACTCGGCAAGCGTAAGACCAAACAATTGACCCAATCCTGTGATAATGGTAGCCTTGAGAGCCATGATACCCAAAACGATGGACGCTACCAATCCAAATTTGGATGTGATGAGTCCCAGATCAATTTCGAAGCCCACGCTGAAGAAGAATAGTCCCACGAGTACTCCACGGAACGGAGAGATTTCCGCCTCAATCTTCTCCTTGTGCTTGGACGCTGCCAATATCATTCCTGAAACGAAGGATCCCAATGTGTTACTCAGTCCCAAACCTTCGGTTAGGAAGGACATGCCCAACACGGTCGATAACATCAAACCCACGAATGCCTCCTGGTTATGTGCCGATACCACCAAATCAAACAGCGGATCGAAGATAAACTTTGCGCAAACTCCAAGTGCTGAAATTGCCATTAGGAACGCCACCCCTGCCGACGCAAACGCCTTGCCCATACCACCCTCCCCAGCATCCCCTGCCAACAATGGCGTCACAACCAACAATGGCACAACCGCCAAATCTTGAAAAATAAGCACACCCAACGAAGACTTTCCATGTCGCGCCTCCAACTGCTGCTTGTCCTTGAGAAGCTGGAGCACAAACACCGAGCTCGATAATGCAATACCGCAGCATCGGCGTCCACCTGCCGCCAACGCAATCAACAATATCAATATAATAGCCAAGGAGGAGGAGAAGAAAAAGAAGGACAAGGACAAGAAGACTGACATTGATAAGTGCGAGGCAGTGGCAAGTCAACTAGTGACGAAGAGTCTACTTGACGAGAGTGATGCCGCAACCCGATCCTTCTTCGTGGGTGCTTGTGTTCTCGGCATCGGACTTGCCTTCATCTGGCTCGTTGCCAACTCATTTCACATAACAAGCATTGATTGGATCAGCGGCCTTTTGGGCCTCATCTATGCTCTTGGTTTGCTAGTGTGTTTATACTACATGGTCAAAGATGCTAGGAGTTCCATTCACAAGTCGTTCCAAATGAAGGACTTTGCTGCAAAAATTGCTGCATCGAAGAAACTTTCGGATGTAGAAACAATTACCGTTGAGCAATACAGCTGGCTTGATGATGGATAGTTGCCCTTTTGGGCAGAGGGGGTTTCTGGCTCTGTTGCGGCCGAGGGGAAACTGCTGACAAAGGAGGAAGAGGCAGTGGCATCCAAACTTTCTGCATTTTCAAAGAAGATTGATTCAGGCATTTCCGATAGGATCCTAGCACAGTCGAGGATATCCTTGTTTGAGGGGTACCGCGAATATGTCTACCTGGTCCTCAATTCCTTTGCCTTTTATGGATACTTTGCTTGTATCGTTGTGTATTACTACCAGGATGTAGTGCTCAGCCGAATTACATTCACGCCATGTTGCTTTGGATGCCGAATGCGGATGCCGATTGGCTGGGCAATGATGTGGGGGTTTTTATGTGGACAGTAGAGCCCATCCTTATATTGGGTTCCCCCATGGTTATGAACTCAATTTCACTGCAGAAAAAGAAGGAGAAATTGGCATAATCAATTATGATAATTGGTAATTGGTGTTGCATCATACGTTTTGTATATCAAGTTTGTCTGTTTTTGATGATATTGTGACACATCTACTTGGATGGTAATATTATGAATATTGCTAGTGAAGCAACATTTGAAGTGATATTGGGGTATCTCAATAATATGAGATCGGCTGTCATACTGAATAAACTATGTCTGTGCAAGTCACTGCATTCCCATCTCTGGTGTTGTGTTTGGTTGGCGTTATATTATGGTAGCAATCTTATGCTACCTCTGTATAATATTATATTATATCATCATCACCGTCATTGGCATACCTCGTGACCACGTGCAAAGTTATTGCATATTATGACAATTACTTTTGGAAACTGCGAGAAGGACAGCATAATAACCACTGTGTGTATTCCAATTGACTTTCGAGTCAGCATCATCAGGATGATTTTTCAGCGTTATTTTATACATAAAAAATGTATGGTGTTCATTCCATGTTCGTGTTGTGTTGCCTCAACAAATTGACCAGCACCCGGGAATGAACAATGGATGATTGGATTTCGCCAATTTGATAGATAGCAAAAGAGTTGAAATTGATCATACCTGCTTTGTTGTGTGGATCCCTCTCTCTCCCTCCACATCCACAGTACCACCCATAGTTCCCTTCTAACACTTCCGCCTCATCTCGAAAATGGACATGGGATACTTCATATCAATCATACTTCTCGTTCTATAATAATCATCCTCTGGGAAATACTCCAAACCCACCTCTTCCCTATCGAAATCATCATCAAACGACTGAAAGAACGACTCTTCATCGATTGGATTTGCCCTCCATCTATGCCCTATCAACACCCTTCCATGGATGTGACCCTTCGGAACGAGTTGTCTTACAGTTCTTGCAAGTTCCTCTCTTGCACTGTGCGAATATACAACATCCGAAGCCATGACAACATCGGGAAATTGTCCAAGCAGTTGATTTTGTATTAATGAATCCACAGCAGCGGCATCGCCCCATTCCAACATGGAGGCATGTGATGCAATGGGACAATCACTTGCATACCTCTCAAAATTCTCCTTCAGCAACCGAATCGAGGACGGTGAGCCATCCGTGGCATACACACGACATCCCAGAAGAGCGGCTGCAAGTGATGTTAGTCCTATTCCGCTGCCCAATTCGACAACGGTAGATGGCTGGTTCTGCAATCTAGTATTGGTATCTGTTTTACCATTCTCGTGGATTCTCATTCTTTGAAATGCTTCCAAAGGAGTGGCAGGATTGGTTATATAATCCGCCAACAAGGGGGCTGCCTCCCACAACGTGCCGGCCATGGAAACTCGACCGGAGGTTGGCTCATGGGTTTGGATGCGCAGTTGAACTTTGCGGGGCGGTGAGAAATGACGGAGTACTTCTGTGACGATGGAGTCATCTTCTTTTGGTAATGTGGGGTCATCAATTCCTCCCAGGATTGTGTAGCTCGAGACGAAGAAATTTCTTTGGCTTTGGGATGTTATGATTGAGAGTAGGAAGAAGATGACAAGAGACAAACGTGGAGGCGCCATGGTGCATGGCATGGTCGATGGAGGAGGAGGAGGTCGATCTCCTACTGGATGTGTATGAGATATGAGAGTTGTGAGTTGTTGTCCTACCCTACTCGGCTTGTCCTACCCCCAATACCGCCCATCCTAGGCTATATAATTGTTTTAGTTCTACCCCCTTCACAGCACACTAATAATAAAATTCACTAGATCCTCATGAGTTGTCCTACCCTAAATGTCAGCCTTGCGTGAAGAATTGTCCTACCTGGGTAGGATAACTCGCGGCAGTCCACTGTTCGCTCTCCTGAATCCTGAATCTGAACAGCAATAGAAGATAGCAGATAGCTGCAGATAGCAGACCATCGTAAATCTAACCCAGCAGATCACACAGCTCTGGTCTAGCGCAGTAGTAGTAGAGGTGCATGCTGAATCGCATCTTTCTTCTTCCTCTTACTTCCCCACAGAGAGAGTCTGCAGGTATTCAGATCCAATCATAGAACAACCATTCTCTCAGGTGGTTGCGTGTCGCCTCACACGTATCGCACATAGCGCTACATAAATAATGTCTTCAAATCCTCCACCAAGCTCATCGGCATCCAACTCCGAAGACGAATACGTCCGACTCAAGTTAGAACTAGCACAAGCGCGTGCAGCTACCGACTCTGCGAGGCTGCAGGCGCGCCAGCTCATATCCAAGCGAGATGGTATCCGTGAGGAGGCGGCGAAACATCGAGCCGCGTCGCGAGAACAGCAGGTATGTGTTTCAGAAATCAAGCTCAGTTATATTATATTTGAACAAGCGTGAGAGTTGACTATTATTTATCTGTCATTAGCAAATTCTTCAACAGACTCAGACTTCGAATGATAGACTTACGGCGCAACTAAAGGATGCAATCAAGGTAAACATGGATTTACTGAAAAAGATTGAGGGGGAGGAAAATAGTTGATGACGAAGGTTACTATGCAAAATGTTGAATGCATACAATTTACCAAATTGTCACTGACACTTAAGATATATTTTTATCACGTTGCCTATTCGAGGGAAATCAAGGGTGTGTCATTAGTTAATTGATTACACAGACTGTCAAACAAGAACTAACATAATATTTAGACCTGATTGTCACTTATAGCAGTTTCAGACAGGCAATTCAGCTTGTTTTTGATAATCGGTTCAAATATAATATATTATACCATCGCCATAAAACACTCGCATACAAACTATCGTCTTAGATTGGCCAGATTGGACTCTGATCCTTGCTGTTTCTTCGCCTTCAAGTTCGAGAGACTTGATTTTGTTCCTTCAACCTCACCACCCATTGGTGTGTGTCCATCGTATGCTGCTGCACCTTGCTCAAGCATAGTAAGCGGATCCGATTGGGATGATTGGGATGCCTGTTCACTTTGCTTTGCTTTTGGTGCAAATACGGATGATGATTGTGACCCAACGCCACCCCCATTCATGATTCCGCCACCTGTCCTATCTGCACTTCCACTGTTCGCATTTTTGTAATATTGTCGATTCAATGCCCTCATGACAGACATACTGCGTTCTCCCAGGGCTTCTACTGCTTCCGAAGTTGGGTCCATGCCCATATCCAATGCGTTTTCAAAGTGCAAATTGATTTCGTGCGTATCGCCATTATTCTTTTGCAGCGTAATAGCAAGTTCGTGGTGAGCTGATGGTGTAGATGAAGACTGGGGAAATGAAAGTGCTCTGGTAAATTCTGTTATAGCAGTTTCTAACTCCCCACGAGACTGAAATGAGACAGGAAAAATATGAAATGGTAAGGGAAGGGAAGGAAACTTAGCATCACTAGTGTGAAAATGCAAAACTTACAGCATGGGCGCGCCCTACCAGCACCAACAGTTCTACGTGAACATCATCCTCCATGTGTACATTCTTAACTTTGTTGAAGAGATCAATTACTCTAACAGCATTGCCTTCATACTCCAAAGCAATTTTGCCCAATTCAATTATGCTTCGAATGTGATAAGGGATTTCTGTATCATTGCGCATGGCAACAAATTCGTTTGCAATGGTAAATGCTTGTATTGCATCGTCCTTTTTGTCCTCTTGAATGGCGCCTTCTTCTACGATCTCTGTTCCAATCTCGTAGTATATATCGGCAGCAAGTGCAGCAGTGTGTGCAGATGCACTCAACAACTGTAAAGTCTCTAATTTTCCAATAGGAGATGACTTAGCAAGCTGCATAGCTCTTCTCAGAATGTGTTCGGCAATGCCTCCAGTCCCAGCCTTTGCCATGGGGTCTACTCTGTCACCTTGAATTATTGCAACTTTTGTCGCGTTACCGTATGCAAGAGCGGCAGTACTTATTTGCTTGCTCTTCCCAGCACGCTCAAGAGCTGTTGCATAACCAAGATGCGCAGGGAGATGGCTAGGTGCTTTCTTCATCACTTTTAAGAATTGTTTCGAAGCCAAGGCATATTGACCTTTGTCCAAGTATGCGTCTGCCATTTTCATGTAGCTCTTTGCAGTTGGCCTAGTGGGACAATATGGGCAGAAAGGAGTCAATAAAAAAGATACCTAAAAGTAGATGCATCATAAAAGTAAAAATCACATGCATACTTCTAGTATGGTACTCACGGAATTGCTGTTGGTGAATTCAGGGTTGGAGAAAAAAGGCTAGGTAATTGAACAGGTGCAACCTCTTGAACAGGCTCAACCTCTTCAAAATACTCAACCTCTTCAACAGATTCAATTGCGGGCGTTTCTTCATCAGCGTCGGTGGCATTAATGTCATTTACACCTTCTTTGGACATCTCCTGGTTTTCACCGTGCTCAGCCTCGTCTTCTGGAACAGCTTCCAGCGATGACTCTGCATCAGCATTTTGAGACTCGATCAGTGTCTCGTTTCCAGTAGATTCTTCATGGTTGGTGTTATCGGTGTCGTTTTTCAATAAAACTGAATCGCTGACCTCAACATCATCAACTAGAGTTGCCTCTTCCTGAACTAAATCGACTGTTATTTCAAGCTCAACAGGCTGTTTCATAGTTTCCTCTTCAATTACATCTGGGGGTTGTCTACGGGGAGTATCATGAACAATACTGCCCATTTCTTGATGATAATCGATTGCCCTCACATTAACACCATCTGCATATTGTGGCAGATTTTTGTAACGGCCCAGAATCATTTCTTGCTCAAGGACTTTATACTTCAACCGTTCGAGTTCGAGTTTCAACAGTGCCTCACTAAGAGCGAAATCTTTGCTATCGATAAAAGTAGATGTCTTCTCTGGCTTTTCTAATGATTGTTCTTCTGGAATAATTTGTAATGTTTCCTCCCTACCTTCTCCAGCCATTTTCTCCATCAAGGTTTCAAGATACAATGATGAGGTTTCGGTTTCTTCTTCTGAGGCTGCAGCACCGATTGCCTTCAAGGCAGCATCTACCGCCCCGGATAAATCGCCAGCCGATGATCGGGATCTGGCCAAGGCGAGAAATAAACGGGCACGTTGTGTCCCCTCTGTAGCCGCTTTTTCCAAAGCCGCAAGGGCATTCTGCATCTCTGGTTTTACTGTTGATGGTAGACCAATCACCTCCACATCCTTCACTGGTTCAAGATTCGAACTAATCGTTTCGTCGATCACAATATCGTCTAATCCAGTGTTAGTTTCGTCCCCCGAAAGTGCACCATGTATTTCTCCAACCTCTGAGGATGTTTCATTCTTTCCTTCGGCGATAGCTGTCGTATTGGCAACATCGTCTCCAGAAGAAAAGGTGACATTTATAGTCTCACTCTGGTCTTGGTCTGTAACCACTGCCGTAGAGGAATCCGATGAGGCGTCTGCATTCCACCGAGCAACTTCAAAATATTTTGATTTTTCATCCCCTGATCCAGCGTCAATACTATGCTCTCCTTTCTCTCCATGCAGAGAATCTCTAGCGACAGCTAAATTTTGCAGGACAATCAAGCACGTCTCCTTTTGGCGACTAGATGGCAATGAATCATTACAAACCTCGCTTGCAGTAGACTCTAAACTCGATATGGCATCTTCAATCTTCCCCATTTGCAATAGCACTGCCCCTTCATTTGCTGAAAATACCCAAGATTCCATTACTGATTGCGTTGCTTCTGATGATCGAACCGATGTCACCCAATCTAAAAAGTGAGTAGTTTTCTCTCCAACCAGAGCCTCCGATGAACTTTTTCCATCGAGTGCCATGTACGCCAGACCAAGGTTGTGCATTGCAGCATTTCGGACAACCATTGCGTCACCTGTTCCTTCCGAGTCGGACTCGTCTGTTAATCCCACTGCAGCCTTGAGATGCTGTATCGATTGGAATATAAATTGAATAGAATTATCATTGGCCCCATCATCGTATTTCATGACTCCGAGAAGAAGGTACGCCAAACCTAAACCACTACGCACAGAAGGGTGTGTTGGGTCGACAGCAGTCTGTATACATTCAACAGAGAAATAAGTGAAGACAACATTCATAAGAAACAGACGACTGCAATCAAAGACTCTTTCCCCATATGTGTAAACTCACAGCAGCTTCGAAACTATCTTTCGCTTTCATCAATTGTCCCCTCTTAATATCTTGGGAACCAAAAGACGAAGAGAACAAAGCCAATCTCGCTTCTCCAATACAAAGCAACGCCTTCGAAAGCAATATATTTTCATTGGCATCCAACACAGCCATGGATGATGATGCGAGAGACAAGAAATCTCTTTTATTTTCGTCGTACGAATCCCCTTTGGTATCCACAATGGCATGCAATGCACTCTCACAAGCAGCAGCAGAACCAGAGGCATCATCATATTTACGAAGTAAATTCAGACCCAATTCCAACCGTTTCTCAAATTGTTTTATTCTTGGAATGGAGGAGTCATTTCGCAGTGATAGGATGCGTTGACTCAATTCTTGAACAAAAGAACCGATACCCAATTGTGCTACAGCAGTTAAAGCAGATAGTTCCAATAGTATTTTGGGGGCAATTTCTTCAATGTTTGGGTTGTGATTGATGACTGAATGCATCAACGATAGCCATAGGAAAAGGAGTGCAATTATGGAAAAAGCTTTGAACATTACAGATACCACTGACTTCTTCTTCCTTTTGATTTTGAATGTCGTGTCGTTTCGATCCTCTGCTTTCACGTCCGGTCTAGTATTAGGCTGGTTCGTGGTCGTCCTTTTTGAGGATCCAGGCTGAGTGTTCAAACCGGTATCCATCAGTTTCTTTTCATTGCTTGATTTCACATTTTTTTCTCGCTGTTGCTGTGATTTGTTGTCACTCGCTTCACGACTCCCATCTTCCTTCTTATTGTTGCCACTACTGACGGATTGGTGTAGATAAAGCAATGGATGTTCCTTCCCATTCTCTTCCACCAAGGCTGGCGGTGATTTCTTTGTGGGGTTGGTGATTTTCGACCTAGTCTCGGTAGTATCAAAGCTCGTCATAATAATATACGGTGCGTGAATTGATCTGCTTTGCAATAGATTGAGCGAGCGAAATTTCGTGGGGCGGCAACCGAACGATGAAGGGTATTGAGGAGGACTAAGAACTACTTTCCTAGAACTATCATGGTTGTACCTATGATGGATGGTGTGCGTCGTAATATTATCATTATCATCATAATCAATCTGTGCCGCGTCCACAACATGATATCTTTACCTGGTGAGGTCGGTCCAAATGGTGGTAGCCCAACCATGCGCCCTAATGATCTGGTACACTTTCTAGATACATAGGCGCAGACCCATCGGTGGATCATCGTTTGAATCAGCCTGAGTGGTGATTGGTGGCTGGCGCTGGGTGAGTCATGGTGCTATGAAAGACACGTGGAGATCACCAATCGTGGGGGAACAGAAGATCCAGGAATAGACATATCCGGTATTATATCCGAATCTGTTTTGTAGATATCCAGAGTGAACTTTCACAACTGTCTCGAAACTCGAAACCAAAATTAATCATCGACCATGGCCTCCAGAGACCTGACCTCTGCCTTTATTGAACGCCGGTCCGTGACAAATCGCCGGCGGAAGTCATCTGGAGGAAACCTTTCCAAGGTAACACCGTTTGGTAAGTTGCGATCTACCCTTTTCTTTTGGACATGAGGTATTTTATAGTCATGATGAAGATTTTTGTTAGATGCCGAAGGATCAAATAATAATGAGGGGACTAATCGTCACACGATGACCAGGCTCTTCGTTTCGTCTTCTTAAATGTGCACCCTTCTGCTGATAATCCCGCTTGGATTATTANCTTGGATTATTATTCATGACGATAATGGTTTAAGATCTCACAGCATGTTCATGTGCCGACTAAATTCTTTTTCATCCTTCAACCAAACTACACGAAGGAATTTCACAAAAGAAACATGATGGTGTTATTGATGATCATCTATTAATGGAGGTGAGCTTGATTACTTGAATGAGCCGTATATATATGGAGAAGTCTATCGTCAGCAATCACTAAATATATTTGATTGACTCCCCAAAACCCTTCTCTCCTACAAATAAGGATGGGAATGCACTTAACAACTCCATCTACGCATCCGTCCTTCCTCCCGACTGGGTCAATGATGTAGATTCAGTAAATGCCACCGTAGGAGATATTCAGCGCCTCATGTCAGAACTGGCCTCAATGCATGCGTCCCGCATCGGGACAGTCTTCGGGAGGGATCTGGACAATATGGAAAGACAAATAGAACGAAAGACGACAGAAGTCACAACTTTATTCCGCAAGGCGGAACGCTATCTGCAGAAGGTGGGTGCGTCGACGAGACAAGCGGGTGGGGAGGAATCGACCGTGGGTGCCAATGTGCAGCGCAGTTTGGCAATGCAACTGCAGACATTATCTTCTGACTTTCGGGGAAAACAACGAAAGTACTTGGCGGATGTGAAGGCGCAAAAATCGGGAGGACTTGTGGAAAGCGAGGCGAGGTTTGGTATCAACCTCGAAGATGACGGGACACTTCAAAATGATTACAATTTTGGCACAACACAGCAATTATCCGTGGTAGATGACTTACAGTCAGAGATTCAATCTCGAGATACAGAAATTTCGCAAATTGCAAAAAGTATTGAGGAGTTGGGATCCATTTTCAAAGAGCTGGCAGTGTTGGTTATTGATCAGGGTACCATTTTAGATAGAATTGATTACAACATGGAGGCAGTTGTTGAGCATACCAAAACGGGCATTCAGCAGTTGGAGAAGGCGGAGAAAACCCAAAAGAGTGCTCGGCCGATGAAGTGCATATTTTGTCTTCTTGGCACCATCATGGTTTTGTTGTTGATTCTTGTAATAAAGCACCGTCATTGATGGTGTTTCTTTGAAGTGTATGTTATACAGAAAGGTGGTCATTACTTAACGCTGGCAATAGATAATGTTCAGGATGTAGAAACTTAAGTTTGATGTAGGACCAGATGTTCCAGTGTTAATAAATCTTCTTGGTTCATATGACCAATAGTAAATCTCGCTCCTGTTTGGGCAATGCCATGGGCAAATCAATGCTTTGCAGTCCTATCCAAACCAATAGTTGTTTCTTTGAAGTGTATGGTACGAATGCTGAAGGTCACAATCTAATTA
>JAZGVS010000439.1:0-13095 GCA_037356235.1 Bacterosira constricta
ATTATTTCATGTAGGTAGCCAGATGTATTTATGACACTACAAAAAGTAGCCCGTTCTCAGCATCGCATCATACGAAGGACAGACGTAATGTTGACTGCCATGTGAATATGTCCCAATTCCCAATCATTTTTTGATCAGAACCAATAACAACTGACAACCAACCACAACCAACAACCTACTAGGTACTATCGTAACGCAGCAATTCTCGTGCCGCGACGGATCTCCACACTAGAAACCTCCACCAACCCAAAAGACTCGCACCACCTCCCAGGCGACATCTCACTCTCAACGATCAATAGCGCAGAGCCCACGACATCATTATCCATTGCCTGATTAACTGACAGCCCCACTGATTTCTCCACCGCATCGCTATCATAATATCATAGACATCGACCAAGGAGATCTCACAATCTGTAACTGCGACAATGGTGTGGCCCTTCTGCCCCGATTGTCACAACACACTCAGTGTGAATGCCTCCGGCACCGTCCACTGTTCAATCTGCAATCACTCCACCAACCTCTCTACCTACTCGGAAGCCGCTCTCCCTTCGCGCACCACCACGTCCGCAGATCGACCAGTTCCTCTATGGGCGAAATCTGACGAGGAACAGGCAGCATTGCACAATTTGAGCGAGCCCCAGAGGATGGTTGTGCAAGAACCTTGCGTGAAATGTGGAGCGCCAGAGGTTGGATTTTACACAGTTCAAATGAGAAGTGTAGATGAAGGGCAGACTGTATTTTACGAGTGTCCCAAGTGCGTATTTACTTGGTCAGTCAATAATTAATGAGTGGTTGGTAACTTTTGGAAGATAATGCTTTGATCTAAACATGTTTGAGGCTAGGTACGATATCGTACAATAGGAATGTACAGCCCAAGCTTTTATCCAGAGCAAATGTTTGTAGAAGGCAATCATCACTGACCAAATAAAAGATACATATCACCCAGATGGCAGATTGATATGCAAACTTTTGAGTGGTACTGTTTTAGCTGGTTTCATAGTTCACTAAATTCCGCGCGCTCTTTGCTGATCCAAATTATCATTGGAGTGTAGAGCTAAACGATACTGTAACAAATTAGAATTGGAAAGAGTATTTTTGTGACTCATTGGAGTGGGCTGATTTCTACTTTCTATGATTTGTGGTACCCTTTTGGTTGGGACTGTGGTCTGCACAGAGATTTGCATCATGCCCAGCCTCTTGTTGCAGGGGATGCATCGGTATCTAACGCAACCCTGAACGCAACCATCTGATTGATTGTGGATTATCTCATCTTACTTAGGTTGTGAGTTTGTTCGCTGGAAACCCGAAAGCGAAAAATAGTTTCTCCGAAAAGCGTGACGTGACCTAGGGGCACTTGCGAGTCCGTAGTAATTGCCCCCGAGCATAAGTGAGTAGAGAAACCCCGCCCAAACAGAAGTACAATATCTACGATACGCGGCGCGCAGTACGCCTCCGCCCACTGCGCTGCCCAGCCCTCCGCCCGCCCGCCACAGCAAGATCCATAGGTACATAGGTAGGCAGAGGTAGGCAGGTAGGTTGGTAGGTAGGTACATACTATCCTCTACCATAAGATAGCATAATATGTAGGTACGATACGATACCTTTCTAGACCCCACTATCCACTTCGATACCCATAAAATTTACCGCACAAAACTCAACGCAACACAGGCTTTCAGTTCATCCAGACACGCACAGTCCAACAACCGAAGACCTCTAAGCAAACAAAATGGCGGAAGAACAAGAAAAGAAGGTGAGTTTCGGGCGAGGACCAGTTTGGTGCACACGTGATCAATTAGATGGCGGCGAGGATCCTGGGGGACTCGCGGGGTTGTCAACGGATCAATTGTTGTCCACGGATGGCGTTGACCCCGATCCCGGATGTCCGTCATTTGATCCCTCGATACTACGCTCTTCCCCAGCCCAGACCACTATGACGTTTTGGTCGAGGTTGAGATAGGACCATAGGAGAGGATATTCTTTCATAATATCATCATATTTTGCGATGCTCGGTCATCTTGTGATCCTAACCGGTTCCTCTTCTCACATCGGCCCCAGACTTTCGATTGGCTCCCCGAGGGCATGGAGCCCCTCGCAGATGGTGAGTATGATGCCATCATTATGGGAACTGGCCTCAAGGAGTGTGTCATCTCTGGCCTCCTCAGGTAAGTTGCACTTTATTATTTTACTGTATGTTTTATTTTCCACTTCACCTCCGTACTCACAATAAGTCATCTGCCCACCCCGTCCCGATACGACTCCCACCCTTCAGTGTCCAGGGAATGCGCGTGCTTCAGATGGATCGAAACAATTACTACGGTGCCGACTGTGCCTCTCTCAACTTGACGAACCTCTACAAAAAGTTCAACGCTGGCGAACCTCCAGAAAGTCTTGGCGCTAACCGCGACTTCAACGTTGACCTGATTCCCAAGTTTATTATGGCGTGTGGTAACTTGACAAAAATGCTGCTCCACACCAAGGTTACTCGTTACCTTGAATTTAAGTCCATCGAGGGATCATACGTTTACAAGGGTGGGAAGATTCTCAAAGTCCCTGCTACGCCAGAGGAGGGATTGCGTTCTCCACTCATGGGGCTGTTTGAAAAACGCCGCTTCCGCAATTTCCTCGTCTTTGTTGATAATTATGATGAAACGAAACCTGCAACCCACCAGGGGAAAGACCTTACGATCTTGACCATGAAAAAACTCTATGAATCGTTTGGCCTTCAGCCGGATACGCACCAATTCATTTCGCACGCCATGTGCTTGGAGTTGGATGACATCCATCTTGACCAGCCAGCCTTGGCAACGGTGAAGAATCTCCAGACTTATTGTTACTCTTTGTCCCGTTATGGAACAAGCCCATACATCTACCCTGTATATGGTCTTGGTGGACTTCCTGAGGGATTCTCTCGATTGTGTGCCATCCATGGGGGAACTTTCATGCTCAACCGCGATGTTGATGAAATCATGTACAACGATAAGGGTGAAGCAATTGGGGTCAAGAGTGGAAATGAAATGGCACGTGCAAAATTCGTTGTGGGAGACCCATCCTATTTCCCCAAAGATAAGGTCCGCTCAACTGGACAAATTGTCCGATGCATCTGCTTCTTGAACCACCCTATTCCAAACTGTGGAGATTTGGAGAGTGTCCAAATTATCATCCCTGGGCCGCAGGTGAACCGTAAGAATGACGTCTTTGTGTGCTCAATTGCCAGCTCTCACCATGTGTCAGCACCTGGGGTGTACATTGCCATTGTGTCCACCAAGATGGAAGGTACCGATGCTGACAAGGAAGTCATTCCAGGCCTGGCCCTTCTTGGACACATCATGCAACGATTTACCATGGTGGAAACAACCTATGAGCCTGTCAGTGACGGAAATGCAGACAAGTGCTACATCTCGTCCAGTTTTGATGCATCTACACACTTTGAAGCAGATGTCGATGACCTCCTCAGCTTGTACAAGAGGGTCACAGGCAAAGATCTTGATATGAACATCAATGCTGATAGTGTGGAGGCAGACTACTAATCATGCATCTGTAAAAAAATTGCGAAGCAGAGCTGTTTTTTTCTGGCATCCTTAGGAGAGGAGTGAAATGTTGTCTGTCAAGCACTTCTTCTGGGTTGAATCTAATTATTTGTCTTTTCTTTCTGGAGAAATAAGGATAAAGGTTACAATTTGTGTATACAGCCTACTGTTATGCATGCGATATCTAATTCACTTTCAATATCTTGCAAAGATCGTGACATGACGATCAGTGCTAATAGTGTGGAGTAAGACAAAATTCTGCTGTGTTTTTCCTGGAAGAGGAGTGAAATGGCGTCTGTCAAGGCACTTCTTTTGGGTTAATTCTACGTATTTGTCTTTTCCCAACGAGAAATAAGGATGAAGGTTACAATTCTGTAGCCTCTCTTATGCATGTGAGTCAAAGATACCTATCATGAAAGTAAAATTTTCACTTTCACTTGCTTTCGCTACGATATCTAGCATTCATTTGTGTGCTTGTAGATATTCCAAGACTAGGTTGTGGGTTGGCATCTGTTAGAAAGCCCTAGCGAGCCACAGGCTACACAGCTAGACAAATATAACAGAACTGATCAGAGTATTAATTTTAGCCACTCGGTCATCTGTATAGTCTTAGCAAAAGGCGCTCTGTGATATAATTATGCCACTAATGCTTCACAGTCCCATGTTAATCAACAGCGCTGGATTGACAGTGCACCACACTGCCTATGCTAGCATAATATGTGACTGCGGATTCAAATGTACTAGTTTCCTACAAAATCACATGACAAACTTATGCTTGTAGATAGCATTACTTCTCGGGGCCTATATGTATGGGCTCTAACTATTACCATGGTGGGCATGTGACTGTGAGATAGATGAAGTGATATGCACCAGCCCAGAAACCAGTGATGGGAATCTATTAACAATCTTGCCAATATTGTAGGGTCTGAATCTGTAGTCCCGGCGCTGGATTAGTGGTGTCACACACAGTAGTACCACGGTGGTAACCTGTAGCTGTGATCATTGTTAGAGGTTCTACACAATATATGCCCTACAAATACAAAGCATACTCAGTCTCGGAATCAGAAAAGTTTTTAGTGTTACAAATATGAGCAGGGGATGGGTATGGCATATTATCTCACCAGGATTGTGTGGATGTCACACACGGAAATGAAAGTTTCTTGAAGGATGGCATCAAATACCATCCCCTATTTGTGTTGTTCATCCACTTTCTTACCAAATAGACAACCTCTAACAAATCAGCCAAGGCAGCAAATCAAGGATCAGAAGATTGGTCTGGTGGAAAACAATATCAAGATGTTGAAGTTGCTCATCAATGAGGAAGTGAGGCACGACAGGTTTTCCACTTGGTGAAAGGAACGGTGACACAAGATATTGCTTCATTATTCCTGGATGGCGCACTCCAAATCCAAACTTGCTCTTGCTCGCCCGCCCCATCCTTATCTCATTGTGGGTCAGGGTTAACCTAGAGCTGCTTAGCTCCCTAAATTCGTCCCGGCCGAACCGTTGTCTGTAGTATTTTTGAAGGAGACACTGATGACTTTATACTGGGGTTGCCTCGAAAAAGTGATGATACCAAGAAGATATGTGTGAGCTCCGACGAAACAAATAATCAACTGTCGGCTTTTTCATTGTCTCCTTTTCAAAGACTATCATCTGCATCAAGTATGGCAAGTTTGACAAGTCTTGTTAGCACTAACCTTATACATGGTTCTCGTAATCTCGAGCAAGATGATGCATTACAAGGTCAAGCATTCCACCACAATGGATACAGACATGGTCAACTCAAACACAGTGAGACTGAAGGGCACCACCAATCCCAAGTTTGCAGTTGGAAGGCGTATATCAAGGACTCCTACCTAGCGCGTTGATTCAAGGTTAATGATGAAACGTCTTTATTCTAACATGCTCGCAGCTAGAATCGAATTCAGTAATAACAGTGTTCGATACTTACTAGTCACGTATCCAATAAGAAAGCTTGTGATATTTGATGGTTAGTATCTTTTATCTCAGCGAGACAGTAACCCATATCCTACTTTGTCCGATCAACAACACGGCACGCCAAGTGAACTAACGAGTCTCTGTAAGGACTCGGCTCCAATGCTGCGACCACAGCAGCGATTGCCTTCTCAGCATGAATTGCAGCGAGCTTTTTGGTTCTCTCTACCCCGTTTGCTTCAGCAATACACCTCAAGGCCAAGTTAATGTCACCCTGCTCCTTGAACTTCCTCGCCATCGCCGGTATCAATTCCTTACCATGACTTTCTGCTGCAAACAATACAGGAGCTGTAGATAACCCCGCATTCAAGTCTGCAAGCGCTGGCTTTCCCAAACTTATCGCACTTCCCTCAAAATCCAATGCGTCATCAATCAACTGAAATGCCACTCCGACATGTTTTCCATAAATATACGCAGCATCCACTACCTCTGGCGAAACATTTCCCCCCAACAATGCCGCACTCTTGCACGAATTCGCCATCAAACTAGCCGTCTTGTAAAAGTTCTTTCTCAAGTAACCTTCCATATCTGCCACCCCCGTACGACTGTCCTTAATCTGAAGCACTTCACCCCGGACCAAATGCTCAATTACCGTACTCATACATTCCACAACATCGACATTGCGAAGCCGTGCAAGACAAATGGAGGCCCGCGCCAACAGGTAGTCTCCCGCCAGAATAGCCATCTTATTTCCAAACGCTTTGTGAGCAGCCGGCTGCCCACGGCGGGTGTCTGCGTCGTCAATCACATCATCGTGAAAGAGGGAAGCAGTGTGAATCATTTCGGTGATTTCCGCGAGGCGGCGTTGAGATTTGAGAATGTGAGTGAGACGAGGAGAGCTCGTTTCCAGGTCATTGTCGATGTGCATCAATGCTCGTGATAGGAGCATGACCATGACTGGGCGGACTTGTTTGCCCTTTCCCCTGCCATCTTCGCTGTTGAAGAAGTATTTTGCGGCGCTATTGAGCACAGGGTGATCAGTTCCCACTAAATCGTTTCCAATGGTAGCACTAATGTCATTTACATCACGCCGAGACAAAATAAACGGATCGTTGATATGAGAATCTAATGGAGCTACGCCCTCGGGTATTCGTACGGAGATCTTTCCTGCGGTGAAGCCATTTAAACTTGTACTGTCGTGTGGCGATAATTCATCAAGATACCATTCGTCCAGGGGATCCGGTTTATTAATTGGAGTATCCACATCGACCACATCACTCAGGCGCTGTTCAATATCTACACTTTGACTTTGCTCATGTCCATTTAAGGCTGACGCTGGTCTGTTCGTTTTTCTGTTTTCATCCCAAAATGAGGAATCTTTCTTGGATGCTTCGTCAAGAAGCGAAGACTTGATCGAATCCTTGATCGTATCTATTGGTAATACAGACGAATAACATCTTTGAGATGCGGCAAAACCGTGCACCAATGCTGGCGATCTCGAAGTGGACGCAAACAGGCTGGCGCTATCTGCTGTCGTCCTTGTGGGATTCGCATCGCATTGTGGTCTATTCGACGCAATCAATCTTGCAATCTTCGTTTGCTGGCGTGAACCTCTGGAAATTAAGGAGGCAGACATGATGGCTGTTGATACTGGTGTCTTTAAATAATATGCTGCGGTATGTTGCTATGGCAGCTCCGCGTCGCCATGGCCATGGATCGGATGGGGTGGTTTTATTTTTTGTTTCGTTACTTTTTCCGAGAATCGTCGGTTGCGCGAGCGGCCAGCTCAGTACTACGTGACGACGTCCAGACCACATCGTGTCCCCCAGGACGGAACGGCGGGGGGGCCGGACGCCGCCCAAGCGCCGCCCCCAACGAAATGTACTTATGTAGTAGGTTCCTCGCGTCTCTATGTAGAGAGAGAGAGCTCGTAGCCTCAAATAATGTCCAAAATCCAACTGCAAAAAAATAGCAAGCTGGATGGCCTCAATTAATTATCATCAAGCTGGCTTCCAAATCAAAGTGCCAACCTCTCATCTCAGTCAGGCTGACCTGGCGCTAACAAAAATGAAATAAGAGAGAATGGAGAACTGGAAGCAAGATGAACCCAAACGCAACCTAGGAATGGGTACAATAGTTTATCAGAAGTTGAAGGTCAAGAAACCATTATTATTTGTGTGCATTATAGATGCACACACAAAATTGCAAAAAAGTAATATATTTTCGAACGATATGTCAAATAATAGAACATCACAGTAAATACTTTTCAAGATGCCACACAGGTATTTCTCTTCGATGAGTGCAATCGGTGAAGGAATGTTTCGTATTTCTGTGTAATATGTTGAAAGGCATATTCAGGAGACTATGCATTGGTATTGTTTAATCTCTATCCCTTTGATTCAAGAACTCTGTTCCTTCAATCGGAAATATTATATTCTAAAAAATGTTGTTTATTCAGTTTTATCCATGATGAATTAATACAAGCCATCATCCTTCATCCATTGAGCTGCTTGTTTGGCATAATATGTCAAAATAATATCAGCACCCGCCCTCTTAAAACAAGTCAAAGTCTCCAAAACAACATCCTTCTCATCCAACCATCCCTTCTCCACAGCAGCCTTCAACATGGAATACTCTCCACTCACATGGTAGGCAGCAATGGGCAAATCGGAGTTATCTTTCAATCTACGAATGATATCAAGGTATGGCATACCAGGCTTTACCATGAGCATATCGGCACCCTCCTTTGCATCCAGTGCAGCCTCGATGAGAGCTTCACGTCCATTGGCAGGATCTTGTTGGTAAGTCTTTTTGTCTCCAAAGCCAGGATGTGAGTCGAGGGCGTCACGGAATGGACCGTAGTATGCGGAGGCGTATTTGGCAGTGTAGGCGAGGATTGAGACGTTGGTGAAACCTTCGGCGTCGAGAGCATCACGGATTGCCTTGATTCGGCCATCCTGCAAATAAGTTAGTGAAAAGATATTCAATTGTGAGAAGAGAGAACAAAGCAATGAACACCTCAAAATGAGGCTAATTGCACCAAATCCTTCAACAGATGAAGTCATGAATCATCTATTGTACTCACCTGCATATCACTTGGTGCCACAATATCGGCACCAGCTCTAGCCTGGCTAACCGCCTGCTTACAAAGCTGATTCACAGTAATATCATTCAAAATAACACCATTCTCAACCACACCATCATGTCCCTGATCGGAATAAGGATCCAATGCCACATCTGTAACAACAATAGCCTCTGGGTACTTCGCCTTAATCATACGAATGGATCGGTGCACAATGCCATCGGGATTGTATGCCTCACATGCCAAGTTCGTCTTGACAGCATCGTCCACCTTGGGAAATAGAACGAATGCATTAACTCCCAATGCAAGCGATTCTCCAATCTCCTTCATCATACTCTCTTCGCAATGGCGTGAACATCCAGGCATGGAGGCGATTTCGGTATTGTGATCCTCCTCATGGATGAAAAGGGGGTAGATGAAGTTACCAGGTGTGACAATGTTTTCGCGAACCATGGCACGAATACCTGGCGACTTTCTATTACGACGCGGTCTTGCGCGTTGTTTGACCCATACACCTCCATTGTTGTTGCGGGAGACGGCGGGTGAGTCGCCGGCGGTAGGATCGAAGGCATCGTAGCTGAGGTTGTCGTCGATGCCGGCCATGGTGGGGTCGACGGGGTCGGTGTTTCCCTTTCCGAAGAGGGCGGTTTTGGTGAGGGCGGGTGCTGCTGGAGCGAAGGCAGAGGCGGATGCCACTGTTAGGGCGATGATGGCGGCGGAGATCTTCATGATTGCTATGTTGTTTATTGAAATGTAAGGACAAAAGTGCTATGAGAAAGCAGTGAAATGACAATTCTCCCTTGCTTTTCAGCTTCAGGTTCATTCTCTTTGGTTGAAGATCTTGGCGGCAAATTTTGTGCGGTGGAAAGCTCAAAATGTTATCGCCAATTTCGATTTCCCGCGATCATCTACACAGAAGTCTCGTAGACTGTACCATATCTTTCGCTTCCAGGTGGATCTCTCACGCGTACGTGTTCATTGGACCGCGAGCTTTGGTGTCACCTTTTGAAGCATTCACCTCTCTCGCTCGGCCGCCCGCTCGATGTTTTCTTTAGACTGAAGATGGCGCAAGTTTACCGTCAACGTCAACCCAAATAATTATTACATTCCTATTCTTACTACTCACTACTCCTATCAACAAAGGGAAAACGAAGAGCAACGAAGGCACACCCATCATTACCATTAATAATATCCCACTAGCACTATGACAATATCAAAAGCACTGGCAGCCTTCCTAGTGGCCACGTTTGGCGCACTGCCCATCCACGGCTTTGTCCCATCATCTGCGCACAGTCCATCATCCCTATCCAATAATGCACTTCAACCACCATCTCTATCTTCCACCATATCGCACAAGACCATGTTACGCGCAACAGACAATGCAAATAAGGAATCATCCTCGTCCGACTCTCTCACGCTATTCAGTCCCTGCAAAATCAACCTCTTCCTACGCATCATCCGTAAACGACCCGATGGATTCCACGATCTCGCATCTCTATTCCAAGCCGTTGGCTTTGGCGACACACTCAACCTATCACTGCTCACAAAAGGCGACAAAGACGAATTCACCTGCAACATGGAGGGAGTACCCACTGACTCGACGAATCTTGTAATACGAGCTTTGGAATTGATGCGACAAAGGACAAATAAAAATGATGTGTTTTTCAATGCTGATTTGTTCAAGAGGGTGCCGGCACAGGCTGGGTTGGGGGGTGGGTCGGCCAATGCGGCTACAGCCATGTGGGGGGCGAATGAGTTGATGGGAAGGCCGGCTACTTTAGATCAGGTGCGTATTATCCTATGCGAGTTCATTCTGTGTTGTATCTGGTATGAAGGATCAAATTTGCTTGAATAATATTCTTCGTGGAGAGATCAAGTTGGTGATATACAATTGCCGCGTTGTTTTACACTTGATACGCTTTCATCCTCATGCTCAATCATTCTTCCTTTTCTACTTCAATACAGCTTATTGAATGGTCTGGTGAGCTTGGGTCTGACATCACATTCTTCCTCTCCAGAGGAACCGCCTACTGCACAGGCCGTGGTGAGGTAATGTCACCCATTGATCCACCACTACCCTCCGGAGCCAAGCTCTCCATAGTCAAACCGGACTTGGGCCTATCGACACCAAAGGTATTTAAGGCCCTTGATTACGAACAATTGAGCAATGAAGATCCACAGTCATTGTGTGACACTTTCTTAAAGGATGGGGTTGTGAGTACAGATGATAAATATTACATTAACGATTTGGAACAGCCTGCATTCGACTGCCTCCCGGAATTGAGGGCGTTGAAGGAGGAGTTACTGGGGGTAGAGGGGTTTGATCATGTGATGATGTCGGGGAGTGGGACATCCATTTTTTGCATAGGGGAACCAGCAGACAATGATGCATTTGTGAAAGAATTTGATAGCAGGGAAGGGGTTAGTGTGTTCAGCGCAGCATTTATCAATAGAGAGGAAGGATGTTGGTTTGAAGACCCTGACAATTGAAATTGAGAGTGAGATTTGCTTGTGTGTGTAGAGATCCATACTTTAGAGCTGATTTGTTGTAAAAAAGATAAATACACTATGTATGAACTTGGGCACACTTAATACAATTGTAGTAGAAACTCTGTTCGTATCCTATTTTGAGGTCAGGTATTCCTACATTTTCCATTTCAGCAACAATGGTGTCGATTATTTTTCTCGCAGTAGATCTCCACACGCTACATACTGATATTTCCTGGCTCTGAGCTATGCATGAGAAGAATATAAGTGAGGTACAATGGTACGCCGTTCTTTACATGCTAGCTATGTTGCCAAAGATACTTCCCTTGGGACTGTTCCTGCACCTTTGACTTCTTGATTGAGCAGTGACCTTTGGTTTGTTCATTTTGTATTCTTCGACAAGCAATGCTTTCCTGCCCCAACTATTCTACTGTAAAAGTATGCATTTCTTGCTTCAGGGTCGTGCACAATGTACTGGCAGCAACAACCGATGCCATCTTGCGGCGGCACGTCTGCATAGTATCCCTTAGCCTTTGGTACATTCTCTAGTTCCCGAAATATTTTCACCACGCCCATTTCTGATGAATTGGAAGAGGCGGCCTGGAAGCCATCACCCATGGTACTCGGCCCCATCCAGCCTATGAAGGGGCATGAAACAGTAAGATACATGCGTTTCCGTTGCCATATCCACCACATAAATTCAGCGCGAATGCAATTGAAGCAGTGAGATATATGTATTGTCGTATGGCATATATAAAATGAATGCATGCATAAGCTAGAAGTATCAACCTTTAACTAGCAGGACGAACACCACCAAATACATGCATACATAAATCAAGCAGCCTATGGCTGGACAAGCATAAAGGCAAAACTTACCGTGCAACTTGTGCTTCCCCTCATAGTACGCCAACATTATTCGCAACGTTTCTCGCATAACTGGATGTCCTGGTGCCGAGGCCAAAAACGCTTGAAAGAAGTTGTTGGTCTTCTTAAGACTCGTCTCGCGGACGGACGAAAATGTCACATTGGGTTCAAGAAGTACTGGATTGATGGCACGTATGTCGCAGTCGAAATAATATCCGCCAGTTGCATATAGCGCAGCGGCACGGCATATGTCTGCCTTGTAGGCTCCATAGGTTTCGTTGTTAAAGTGCTGCAGTAGCTTTGGATCGGCATGATCTAAAATCAACTTGCGACATGCATTGTCGTCGAGGAATTCTACCCTAGATTTTGGATCGTTCCACGCAGAGAAGTACACATCTGTCGTATTTTGTATGTTGTCGTAAAAATGTCTCGGCTCCTTCGTTTCTATGATATTGGTCTTGTAGGTATAGTAGATGATATGTGGAATCGTCGACTTTGTTGGCGTTGCTTTTGTTGCTGGTGGCCTGTTGAGTAAATCTATCGACGACGCAACAGAAACCATGGAAGGCTGATCAATAAGGGATAGACCAAGTGCTGATGCGATGACACCCAGAATGATTACAACGATGAGAAGTGTTCGAAGTAGGCAATCGACTGTACACGCAGCTCCCATGCTGTCTCTTCTCCTTGCGATTCTTGCAAATATGGCAGCAATGGCAATGGCTGCTGAGCCCCAGCAGGATTTTGTGTATGTATGTAAGGCGTAGTGAAAGAGGTTATTGTTCAGGCACAGTATCACTATTATTGATGTTGCTAGTACCACATTTTGAAGGGGGGGGGTACTGCCGCTGGATCGTTTCCTAACACCAATTCGATTGCTCAACGAAGTAGACACCATGCTGAATTCTAGACATTGTGCCTCTCTCTGGAGTCTAAATAGGTTCGTAGCTTCATGTTCATCTTGTCGCTTGTGTTCATTTTTTTGGTCCCTCTAGCTGTTTGCTGCCGTGCCCCACTCTAAAACTAAGAGCCCTGATCGCTGATCGGTTAGCCCCAGGGCTAGGATTCCACATTATGGACACCCGTGTCCAGAAGGGTTTTCTGGCACCCCTCGCCGATGTCCGTGCGATATGCCTGATTTGTACCAACGGCCTTCGCTCATTTTAGCTGGGTGTCTCTCAGTTTATAGACACTCAG
>JAZGVS010000440.1:0-14784 GCA_037356235.1 Bacterosira constricta
GAGGTATCTGAGGAATATTGCATACTTGGAATGATGCAATTTGGGTCAGTAATGGGTGTATTATACGTTTTAATGCAAAAAGCG
Source organism: Bacterosira constricta (assembly GCA_037356235.1). Classification (NCBI taxonomy): domain Eukaryota; phylum Bacillariophyta; class Thalassiosirophyceae; order Thalassiosirales; family Thalassiosiraceae; genus Bacterosira; species Bacterosira constricta. The sequence goes on from JAZGVS010000440.1 coordinate 85, forward strand.
CCCCAAAAGAGCGCCCCCAGGCAGGAAAGGGTTAGCCTCTTGAGGAACATCCAGGAACAAGAGAAAGTACGTATCGACTACATATGTAGCGATTAGCATATCTACATCATGTAGTATAAGTACCGTATGTTTGGAATGAACGTAGGTGATAGTTTTTCTGACCTGTGTACTGTGTATGTATGCAAGCTGCATATCGATGGATAGCTCTCTTCAAGACGATCAATATGAGCCGTCGTATTGTCCATGAAATAATGGGATTGGGGAGCTATTCGGGGTGGAAGTTGACTACTTCATCCCTTGGGTAGATGACCCGACCCCTTTGTTTCGTTCCTAACAAAATTTAGCCCCAACAATAAGATCGGTATTACATAAGATAATACTACGTGGGGTATACAATAAATTAATTTATATATATTTATTGGTTTTCAGACTGAAAATTGGGAAAGATATCTTCTGAGTTCGATCCTTCGATTGACCAACTTTGAAGCCAAGGTCCTTAACGGGCGAATTTATTGTGAGAAGTCAAATCATATTTGGAACTCCATGTTTTAAGTAGCAATAGTATTTTCAAATTCTGTTGCTGTAATAATAAACGAAGGTCTAACTCCACCTAGTCGCTGAGCAATAAATTCGCCCAATTGGGGCTGCATACGTTCATTCCAAACATACGGTATACCGTACTCAGGCAAAGAAGAATTGGTAAGAATAGGAGATAACAACCAAACCTTGTAGGGGTGGGTGGAGATGGTCGCACTGGTCATTGTCCGTTGCAGAGAAATAGAATACGATACAAAGATAAGAGGTTAGAGCGAGCGAGTCCCCTGGTAAACGATATATTATTATTGGACCAAATCGGGATCAGTCGCGTCCACCATTCTTGTCAAAGGGGCAACAAACGCACCATCATGTCCAAACCTCAAGACAAAAACAATGCGGTTGATTCCATGATAGAATCCACGCCACTCCTCGCCAAAAAATCACAGAGAAGTGAAGATGGTCAGCACGATGATGCCGACGAAGAATCAGCGCCAATGGGATGTCTTGGTGCACCTGGGGCGGCAGCGCCTCCTCCAGCCGCAGCGCCACCACCGCCACCCTCTTCGTCCACAATAACGCCCCAGGACAAAAACAATAGCTCATCGTATTATCAAAAACCAAAACGAGAATCTTCCAATACCTCTCTCTCGACTGCACATAAAAACATCGACGACAGTGCATCCGAAAATCAATTATCAACAACACAATCCATCAAATCTGGAAAGTCGGGGAAATCACGTAAAAAGAAGAGGAAAAACAACAATGATGCTGCCTCAACAAAAAGCGGAAAGTCGAACAAGGCAAAGGAGAAAAAAAGTGATAGACCTAAAAAAACAATATGTCACCTTTTGTTCGATTCCGTGAGACATTTGGCAATCATTGCGAGTTTCATGATGTTCGCAATGCAAATAGTCCCACTGGTGATTTTGGGGCATGAGAGCACATGGCTGCAGATTGCTGTGAGGTGAGAGTATATTGTAGGGCGACTTTCATTATATTTATTCTGTAAATGTTACTTATTGTTCATCTGATATCCCCACCATCCATCTCGCTGTCACAATATCAAAATATAGATCCTATCTAGCCATATTTTGTCTCTCATTCATCCTAACCGAATCTCGCATTCCCTTCCTCCAAAAGATTGCATCTCCACGCAACAATTGGGTATTACGTGGATTTTTCTATTCCTTCATTGGATTAATTGGAATGGAGCAGGATCTTGCAGTCAAAGTCGAAGATATTGCCGCTGGAACGGGAACATCCAGCGTATTGGGCCCTGATTATGGAACATTATTCGCCACATTGTTCATGAGTATTACCACGTGGATCATGATAGGTGTGGGTATCATTTATACAATCTTGGGGTTGCTGTGCATGCAGGGGCGGTATGAACGGCTTGAGAAGGGATACAGAGAGAAGGTGAAGGAGTGGAAACTCACGAAGAAAATAGAGAAAAATTCTCTTAAGGAGCGCGAAGAATATCAAAAGTATGAGAAAGATAGACGAGAAGGGAGGGGGGAGTGGTATGATGATTTGGAGTAGACACTTTCGGTTCATGAATTTTTTTATGTGCGTAACTCCTTTAGTGCAATCTTGAAAAGAGATGTGTGCGGAAATTTTATTCTCGTATCTAGAACAATCAATTCAACAGTTATTTAAGCAGAGGGCAGACTCTGTAGGCAGATTTTTCACATGAGAAAACAAGGACAAAGAACAAAAATTGATTCCAATGGCACAATACTAGAATACTCATCGTTTTAGTGTTTGAGCATGGCAATGACGGGTAATGGGGTAATGTATAATTAACCTTGGTCATCAGAAGAGCGGCACACAGCTGACGCACAATAATCTATAATAAAGCTGAGTTTTATAATGGTTGAGACCCCTAGGTTGTGCTCAGAGCCCTGATACAAGGATGGTGCGTCACATTTCATGGTATCAGTACATAATGCAGGATTCTTTCACATTGGAATGGTATTATTGTATCAATATCTACCTACCATTACATACATTCAGAGCCATGTGGTGTTTAGGACTAAGGTCGAGCTCTCTAGATAGACTCTCTATGCCCTGGTGACAAGAGCACTACCACCACTTATCTAGAAAATATACAGCTTGCATACCAGTGTCTCACTTTGAGGTGATTAACTTCTGTTTTATGAGGAATCATTTGCCAAACAGAATATTCTGAACTATTTTATGTTGAATTCTAAGAAGTGAGATCATAATCTTGAGAGGCAGTGAATGTACCATGGAAAATTGGAAAAAATGTACCTTTATTATTGGTATCCAAGCTTCAGTACTGTAGAAGGTTATTAAAGCTGTTGCGGGTTATTTTGGAATAACTTCTTCTTCTTGGTACTAGGTAGCTGCCAGCTGGTCACACTTGCTAAGAGGGCCATTTCCAGATCTCACATTTGTTTTTTCACTCCAATTCCTTTGCTTTAGAACCCCTGTGACTGTGGCTCATACCTACAAGAGGTATCAAATTCCAAATTAAGAAAAATTGCACATCTAATACTGTTAGATATTATCTCTGGCCCCATAGTAAGTGGTATCGTAACGGAGACCGCAATTTCCGTCAATCAGCGCAGATGCAGACTTGTAAATAGGTCAGACCTAAACAGGTAGGTCAGGTTGGCATCAATTTTGCGGACCTGACACATAGGTCGGGTCAGGGCCAAGACCCAAGGCCTGACCCATCCTAACCTAAGTTAGGTCAAATTTTGCAGGTCGACCTAGTTCTAAACTTGGGTCGACCCATGTTCTCATTTATATGGCTTTTACTCCTGTGTGGCACGTGCGCTCTAGAGGCTCGTTCGAAAAGTTTGCAATCTAATTCTACCTAGGTAAATAACTAGAGCAAAAGTTGCTCTATTTTTGCACTAACGTAAAAACCCCTTTGCGGGATCGCTTACACCCTAAGATAATTTGATGTGCATATTCCCCATAAAGAGTAGATGTTGTACAATATCTTGTATGTGGTCATTACCCTATCCCTATCAGTTATCAGAGACCTTGCTATGCCAGTGCAAAGGTCGTGCATTATTTGCATTGATATCAATTGCTCTCCAAAAAATACAAATCACAATCGTGAGACGCGACAACTGAGCACGTACCCCCTTCAACAAGCGATAGCACATAAAATAAAAACTCAACAACGAGAAAACAAAACAACTACGAACAATGGTACCCACAATGCCTGCAGCAGCTTCTCTTGTTGCCACCTTGGCCAATACCTCATGAAATCTTCCCACACATCTGAACACGGGATCGCTCCCCACTTTCGGAGCTTTTTTGCGATCACGAATCCCCGATTGTCACGGTCACATAATATCGATCCAGCATACGTCGTTTTCGTACGGTATCTTAGTTGTCGGTCATTTTGACATTTGCAGCCGGTCGGTTTAGAAATAACTTACGAAAGTCGCTCGTAAGTGTTCATGATCATTATCAATGTCTAACTAGCTATTCGTGTAATACGAAAATACCGCTCGTACGAATTCTAAATCTGACAACCATTTGCATTTACTATATAGATAGGTCATCACACAATGCTCAAACGTTAAGAATCAAAACACCTCACTACAATAATAACCAACTATCCAAAGAGTAATGTTATATTTTTTAACTGTACCGCCGCTATGAGATTGTCTTTCAATATTACATTATCGTAAGTCAGAATGATTAATTGTTACATAGTGAGATGAATAATTATCACAATGACAACCCACTAACTTTACCTGTGCCAGCTCTCGCGATACGATCTATTTTGAAAGTTTGTTTAATTTCAAACGTAAGTACGACTATTTTATTTCTTGAAAGGTTTTGAAATAAAATAAGACTTCGAATTACTAGTAAATTATACGACAGCGGGTCCGAGTTTGACCATTACACCCGTGAAACATCTCCCAACCTCCCCCATCATGATGACATCGTGGTCCCATGGTCCAAACCTCTTCATTGGTCCATAATGAACCTCTGAAACCACCGGGACTATGATGCCCTTTTAATTTTGGACGTCTAATAGCCACTCTACGTGATGGGTTCGGAAATGAGTGTTGGCGGAGGCTCATTCACATCCCTCCATTGCAACACGTGACGTGTTACATGATTTGTCGTCCGTGCATCGTCGTATCACGTCTAGGGATTTCGTAGGTCCATCCAGCATCATTGACAGTGAATATCGGACGCCTCCCAGCAATAAATTCGACGTCATATCGCCACCAGAAAGACCCCCCTTTCTGTCATTGAATCCATCCTCAGTTCTGCCGTTGTCGTGTCGTGTATCCTCTTCCTTCCCAACATCAATGGAAAGGTAGATAAGAAATATCCAACGCCACCATCCATCGCATCCTTGTCTAATCTGGATCACATAGATCTGCAAAGCAGCATATCGTCGCACATCCAATTCGTTGCAAATTCCCAAATCCACAATATATATCGTACTCCAACTCCATCTTCCATTGCGAATATATACGTCAATATCAATGACAATAACCATCCAATACAATAACCATCCAAATCAACACAAGTCCGTCATTAACGTTGCAGTGGTTTTGCCCAAGCGACAAGGACGCAATGCCAGGTGATGCTGTGCAGCACGCAGTCATAAGCAACACAAATCTTCTGGTCAAAATAGTACGATATCGATACTTATATTGCTTCCACTTCCCAACTTGGCATCATCCAACAGGGAGTCCCGCTCGAATGCAATGGCGCCATTCCTCAAGCAATAGCATCATCTTCAGCGTTTTAATCAAATAAATATATATCAGTTGGAATGGATGAACCCACATGGCCAATTCCCCATCTGACAGATGACTGACCAGCTGAATTTTATTGAGATCTTGGATAGCCATTGTGCCATTGGTGGTCGAATTCCCAAACAGTTTCACTTGCCACCCAACATATCAACAACATCATTGCGTAAATTGTCACATTGAAATGTGGAACCGACAAGAGGCAACGCAAAAAAATCATTGACGGGGTACCGTGGCTGCTTTGTTCATAATTCTATTTAGCATTGTTTGCTTGAGTAGAAATAAATGAACTTAATAAATGAATGAATCATAGAATATGAAGTTCTAATACGTTGAATTTAATACGCAGCTATCTGTTTTATAGTTCGCTCCAACAAAAAATTCTTGGTGCATCTTTCCCAAACAATAGTGATCCAATATCTAGTGCATGATGGGTTTGTTATTTTCTCAGCCGGATCAAATTTATGACATAGACCAATCAATTTAATGCTCCTATCATGAATCAACAAGACCACGCGCGAACAAATAATGGACACATTGTTGATTTGTTCGAATTGAAAAATAACCACCACACCACCATCTCATTGCGATCCCCAAACCATACATCATAATCCTTTTCGCTTTGCCCTTCCTCAATGACATTCACCCCTGATACCCCCCAATACGCATCCTGTTAAACCCGCCTACGAATGAGTTTGTCGCGTCCATATTTCTCCCATCATCTGACAGATGCTCTTCAAATAATCATTCATATGATTCAAACATGGTGAAACCTGCCGGAATTATGAGAACCCAGCAAATGTTTTCAGCCAATACTTGTCACTCCCTTCACTCCGTGCCATCTCCCCTCGCTCCGCGTTCCATTCCCAGACGCTCCACGTGACCCCTCCCCCACTCTGATTTATTTCTACTGTCATACCTACATCAAGAGCATAAGGTTTGATGCAATTAATTGCAGAGTTTGATGATGTCAATCGTATTTTGCAATCGGGAGAGAGGAAATCTTGATAGTCGAATCAGCAGTAGAATACCGATTCAAGCATCAAATCGATGGTAGAGAGACATCAATTGCCACCCTATATGATGTAGAGAGGGTACTCAAATTCAGAGGACCATTATGGACCAAAGAAGAGGTGTGGACCATTGGACCATTGTATCCTCTTGATGGGGGAGGTTGGGAGAGGTTTCACGTATGTATTGGTCAAACTGAGGACCGGCGTCGTATACTTTATTACTAGCTAGAAGTCTTATTTAATTTCAAAAACTTTCAAGAGATAAAAAAGTCGTACTTACGTTTGAAATTAAGTAAACTTTCAAAAAAGGTCGTATCGCGAATAGTCACATAGGTACCTAGGTAGATAGTACATCTAGCTTGGGTTCGTAATCCAGGATCTTGCTGGGACCACGCTGGGACAACCTGTATCCAAGCAAGAGAAGAACCTCCAGTCTCCAGTGGTCGAACTTCCGCCCTCCTCGCCTATTTTCTCTCAAATGGAAACATTTACTCTGATCTATTTAGGAATCAATATAACAATGGGATAACTTCTGCTGGGTTTTTCTGCATCAGAAAGAATGAAGCAGACAAGCCAAGTCGCCGATAACCTGCCAAGAACCAACAACGGAACAACAAGAAACACAACTCATTCAGGCATGCTACCACATGCATGATGTAGCAAACACCGTTCTCTTGGTCTGTCTCATACTAACCGTCCCGGTAACAATCCAAGATTTTACAGCATTGCAGTCAGCCCCAGTTTAGCCTCCCAGATTATCAGCTAGCATCTAGAATCGGTCTCGAGTCTCGAGTCTCAATCAATATCGACTGAGCGAGGTTAACGACAGACGACAGCAAAATCTTGGATCTACCCAAATATTTTCCATCATGGTAAATTCTCCAACGAAGACACCTCCGCTGTGCTCTCCGCAATGCTTGAATAGTAGCAAAAAATGGAGACCCCCCACACCCCACCATCACGAGAAGACTTTCAACTTTGCTGGAGTCCAAAACTCCACACCAAACCTTATCGGCGAGGCGTTCGACTTTTCAATCGACGAAATCGATCATGCCGATGTACCGTCTACTGGAGGTTGCATGGGAATATCTTTGGCAACAGTCATGAACACTTTTCGTGGTCGGCCTTTACCGCATTCTCTACCCACGTCGCCATTGTCTATTCGTGAAGACGATGGCGACATGTTCTATCGTTTTCATCGATTTCGATCAGCAGTTCAGAAGACACTCACGTGCGCGGCGAACAAGGCCTATCGACCAAATAATTCCAACAGTTCAGGCTGTAGCAATGACCGGCATGTCTCATTCGATCGTGAGTGTGAAACGTTTGAACAAGAAAGAAGTTTAATGCAGAGAGCTGCTTCTTGGGGCACGCAAGAAACAGGATATGGTTCGTCATTAAATGGAGGGAAAAGCCCTGACTCGAATCTACAAGTTCAATTCCATTATCCTCCCATCACTAGCCTGCGACTCCGCCCAAGAACGGAGTCGGAGGATATCAAACAACTATTCTTCGCCCCTGAAGAGTTGGACGAAATTGAGGATGATAGATCAGATACAAGGGCGGCGGATGATATCGAGACACTTGCTGTTGGGGAGGCAGATGATTGGANGGGGAGGGAGATGATTGGAACGTTTTGCCAACATGTACGTCATCGATTGTCACAGCATCTGATGATGATCAAGATTCAAGGAGCGGATTCATGCAAACTGGGAATGGTGCATCAAATGTCATGTTTGATCAGGCATTATCTCCAAGAAAGAGAGAAAGTAGTGCTGGGGAGAGGAGATTTGTACGTGGTGTGCAAATAATGCTTCGTGAGAAGTCCACCGGATAGATTCAAATGTTATTCCTTTAGTGGTTGGGTATCGTATTGTAACATGAGACCAGGAAATATTTTTCATAACTAATGCGAAAGAAGAGGGCGAAGGGCTCGTAATCTTCTTACTATGCATTGAGTAAAGTTCAAGTGATAATAAATAGATATATTGATGAATCTTTTCTTCATACAGGTCAAATTGAGATCTTTCTTGTAACCTACTCTATACTCTGCTGATAGGCCAGGGAACAGTCTAATATGACTCCACTAGTAATAGAGCCGAATATCAGCAATCGGAAATGATGGACATCAATTTACTAGCATAATATAATGATATTGATTTAACAAATAGATCATCTGTAAAATCTCACCATCTCTGCTGTTTCATCAATTCGGCAACCTTTATTTGCTCCGCAGCGCAACCTGCAATCTCCGTACCTATCTTCGAACCTTGCTACATGTAATGCCGTCATAATCCAAGCATAATCACTGCCCATAGCTTAGCTTTTCGTCATCTTTCTCTTAAAGGATGGACACTTTTGATAGGCTCTAGCAGTTTCCTTGAGGCAGTTGTCAATTTTTTTTAGTGGCGTTGATTGACCTCAGCATATTGTGGTTATGATGTCAGCAAGGATACGCACCACGCAGGCCATCGGTGAGAAAGGCGCCAAACTTGAATCACAGCGAAGTTATTGGCAGTGGAGAAGAGGGCGCATCTTCGGACTTGCTTTTTCAAGGCTCTCTCCAATTGAGCCACTTGGTGTTGTCATAACTCAACCAATTGTTATAAATTACTTATGTTAAGAGCATTGATCATGTATTATCAAGCTTGTCTCTAAATATTGGCTGGGCATTGTGCATGAGGTATTATTGGGCGACTGACAGGTACTGCATTGATCATTTGGAACATTGAGTTGCAAATCTTATATAATAACCTGTATAGAGTAATAAATACAAATGCTATGTATGGAGCTCTGCGAGTATAACATCTACACCAAATCTTAATCTACCCAAATTTTATGTGATAAGTCTTGTCACTACAAGCCAGTCGCCCTCCAATTTGTTGGATAGATGGAATAATTCATCAGAATTTCCTCTCCTTCCTTAATATCTCGTTGTGCATACATTTTAGTGGATGAATTGGACTTTGGAAGAATGTTGGGCGACTTATCAGACGTATTCATGAGTGATGCTATGCTTGGAGCTAAACAAATTCTAAGATTAGCACCTTTGGTCAGGGCCTGCGTCCACTGCCACTCTGTAACATCACACGCCATATTCTTTGGCAGAGAAAAAATGAACTGTCGCCATAACGTGGCATTAGGGAAGACAACATCGCTGTTAGTACCATCGTGGACAAGCTCACCCTTCTTAATGTCCCGAGATGCAAAGAGACCGCGACCCTTATCATCAGCGTATTTGGCATGGAATGGAGGGGCACCATTTTCATCAAGTGTGTAGCCGTGCGTTGGTGGCACCGGATCATCCAAGTTGGCGGTTCCATCCACAATATCATTATATTGCTTCCTCAATAAGTGCCAATATTCCATTGTTGGCATTGCTCTCTTATGATCGCGAGCATAAGCTCTGCATTCATAATGCTCGCGTACGTCGGTACGGGAATACTCTTCCCATCCATCAGGACGTGAAGGCACACTCGACGTTTGTTCTTCTTCGTTCTTCCCGAAGTTCTGCGAATGACCTTGTGATTTAGCTACCCGTTGCGGCCCCCTTATATTGGTTCCATGGACAGCGGGGGCATCGTCGACACGAGGCAGCTCAGCGTTTTGTCTTTGCACACCCAATGAATACCCGAAGAAAAAAATGCCGATGAAACCGCTGAAGGCCAAGAAGAAATGAAGTGAATGCCTGCCAACCATTGCTTTCTGCATGCTTTTCTTCCTGATCTTGCCCATTGAGAGTACGCTCTGGTAATTTGTCGCTGGAGAAGGGGCTTGAAATGGAGATTTGCACATGGTTTGCTTGTGCTTGTGCTTGTGCTTGTGACTGTGACGAAAAAGTATTCAGAGGTGATTGAAAATGGGAACGCGGTCAGTGCGTGGATATCTATGATGGTGTGCGTGCGGCCCTTATGTTGTATTAATATTATGAGGCCTTGCGAGTGGCGAGCTATCCGAACTCCGAACGGGAAGAGGGAAGTGATCACGTCGATGTGACCATGGTCGCGGTCGCGCGCTGCTGAATCCTCTCAAGAGGTCGCTGCATCGTCTAGAATAATATCGCCAGAGGAGGGTCGGTCGTAATCTAACGAGATCTAAACGGACTATTTTTTATTTTTCTCACAATGAGAAACACATCACCACAAATCTAACAGGTTCCCACGTGCTTTGGGCACTCTACCTAGATACTTAGTATCGTCCGAGCGCTACGTACCTATGTACTGTCTGTTTGCCATGAACTGTACCGCACCTTAGTCGGGGAAGGCAGTGCTCAGGCTGTGCCGGGTTTTTTTATTATGTTTCCGACCACTACACTTGCCATTGATCGAACTGTGTCATGTTCATATTTCAATAGTTGGGTTATGGGGTCTGCGATGAGCTGTGTTTTCCCCCATTAAGCAATATGGTATTTGTTCATCCTAAGGGTCTCTTTAAGATCCTATCCAGTTTGAAAGTTTCTACGGTCAAAACTATTTTTGTATATATTCCTACGTAGAACAGGTATCTTGACCAGCGCGCGCGTAGATCTTGTCAAAAATATTAAGTTTCACCATTAAGTTTGGTTGCAGCCTCTCAGAGCAACAATCACACTTGGCTACAAGCACCAAGCACCAGTTTAATTTGTCTCATTCTCAGCTTTCAGCAGATCCAAAAATTGTCAAAATCGACCGGAAATTGAAAAACCTCCGGTACACTTCATAGCAAACAGACAGCAATAAAGCTTACGGCACAGAAACAAAGCCGCAGAGAGGATGAATAGTCCAATTCAATCGACATGTGAGATGCAAGTGTGTTTCCTCAAGATTTGGTGATAATTAAGTAGGCTTGGGTGGCAAAACGTACTGCTGACTCTCACCAGGCGATGTTTTGCCTGGCTCGAAAGATTGCTACATACATATGGCAATACATGGGTAGCAAAGATTTCATTGCGGTAAGTAAATACAAAAAATAAAATTCCCACATCTCATTCATTATGCGCAGGTACACTAGTGAATTAAAATGATATCCTATTTGAAACACATTTACATGCATATTCGAAACACATTTACTGTTTTTGGGCCAAATTCATTTTCACATTTGTGATTATTTGTGTGAAGAAGACATAACAGGATATTGCTAATGCTGCGCCCATGGCTAGAATGCGAGGAGGAATTAATCATGAGCTGTGGTGTACAACTCTGGGCAACAAAAGCCGAGCAATGTGAGAATCTGGATTGGAATCTCGTACTCAAGTAAATAATGACAACGACTTCTGGTTCATTGAATTTGCTGCATTGAGACTTCTGAAGCACTTCAAATTGAATATTTGGAGACGTGTATTAAATCATCATTGATAAGGAAACTTTCCTCCACAGCCTTCGTACTTTCTCATCGCAGATTTCGCCATTTGCACATGATTTAAACAAATGAGGGATCATCCTGATATCCTCTACTCCTATCGTCATAAGAGTATGAGTCATCATAATGATCATTGTATGCGCGTCGATCCCTGCTTTTCGACCTCCGATGTCCTGAAGAAGAGCGTGATGATTGGCGGTAGGAATCCCCATTATCGGGGGGGTCGCCATATCGATCTTGAGCATATGATTGAGCATATGAATAATCATCTTGCGAATAATCATCCTGGCCACGATTGTCTCTCCTGTCCCTACCTCTTCCGGGGCTCTGGTCATAGTTACTGTAGTCTCCCCTGCCGCTGTCCCTGCCACTTCCAGGGCTCTGGTCGTAGTTACTGTAATCTCCTCTGCCGCTACCCCTACCGCTTCCTGGGCTCTTATCATAGTTACTGTAATCTCCTCTGCCGCTACCCCTACCGCTTCCGGGACTCTGATCATAGTTACTGTAGTCCCCCCTTCCACTATTATCGTACCCGTCTCTATCCGAATAAAAACTATTCCCACGACTATCCTTGGATATGACGCTAAAACTATCATCGTGGCTACGAGAATCCTCGTCCCTAGAATTTCTGCGGCTCCGACTACTACCACGACGCACATCTTTATGCCTCTCCGCCTTCTTCTCTTTCTTTTTCTTCTCTCTCTTTCTCTTTAGATATTCCTCCCGAGGCTCTGGAGAATAGGCAGACCAATCCATGCCATCTGGATCCGTGTCTACGTAGTCGTCAAACTTCTCCTGAATATTCCCTTTTTTCTTGTATTTGTTGGGATCATAGATGGTGATGGTATCATTGGGTCTCTCCTTTTCCCGCTTGACGCTTTTTCCCTTCTCTTGCCTATTCGTTCGATCCTTCTCTCGACTACCCCTCTCTCGACCGCTATCTCTACTACCCTTCTCTTGATCATTCATTAGTTCATCCTTGCGTCGTCCACTCGTCCCCCGACTATTAACCTTCTTTCCCTTTCGTCTCTCCTCGTACATTTCTCTGGTCTGCATTCCAGTCTCTGCTGGCGGTTTCGAAGATTTCTTCTCCGAAGTGGATGCCTCCTCCACACGTGCTTTCGCCTTGATGACCGGCGGCGAAAATGGGATGGGAGTCGGACTGCAAAAATACAAAATGCAGCAAAAGGCATACACCACACATGCCTGAATACTCCGAAACCCCGCATCCCCCAATGCACAACTGGTAATATCCTTATTGCTACAAAACAATTCACTTTGATACAACAAAAATGTAGTCCCCTGACATATCACCGCAGCCAATAATAAAATGGCAGGGATACACTTCCCACCAAAGCATCCATCCACCTTACAGCATTCGAATAAAAGCCATAGTAACACTATCAGTCCACAACTGGGGGCTACAATTCCCCCTATCTTGGCAGCCATTTCCATTCCATTATAATTCTTGACAACAAATGAATTATGTGGTTCGCATACTCCTGCTTCGTTTTCAAATGTTTGTAGACCGACTCCGTGGGTGTCTTCGTTGGGGGTGATGGCGGATATGAAGTGACAGGAGGACATGACCATGTAGGAGAGGATGATACTGTATACGAGGAGGATCAGGAGGATGAACCTATAATTATAATAATATCAAATGTGGTAAGTGGATAATGATAATGGTCGAATAAGTTGGTTGGAATTTTGTTGCCATATCGATAATGTCAAAAGGTTTGAATCATAGAAATAGGTTAACGTTGGTGATCATTGAAAAATAGTATAGAATTGATAACATAGTAATACTAAAACGTACCTACAAACGAGAGCGCAAGTATTTCCAAACTCCATCTTCTCTAGAGTGCCAAAGTATTCTTATCAAGTGCTTGCTTCCTATGATAATAATCACAAATATATTTGATGAGGTTTGATGTTGTTGGGCTGGTCTGATATATAATATCTATCTATATATACGCTGTGGCGGTCGCTGGTCGATAACGTAAGAGCGATAAACACGATTCCGCCTCTGCCTCTGTGAAAATGAAATGCTGTCGGCAAATTTCCAAGTTACTTTGCGAAACTATTTTCCGCACGTCTTGAGAGTATCTTGCTCCACTGCGTGTAGGGTAAAGGTGTCGAGTGGCCAATGAACAAACAATCTGGGATTAGCAGTCTTCTGCTTCGTGTTGCGGTTGCGGTTGAGGTTAGTTGCGGTTTATGGTTTGGTTTGGTTTGGTTTGGGTTTGGAGTTTGGGGATTGGGGAGGTGTTTGGCGGTTTGGCCGTTTGATCTTTCGCATCGGTCCCGCAAGATATTTACAGCGGCCCTGTGACCTGTGACCTGTGAGATACATAGGTACGATAGTACAATAATATTTGTTTTGTCCAAAGTTGTCCATATCTATCGTATCGTACGTACGTGACTGTTGTAAACCGAGTCACTTCGATGTTCTCGCGCGCACTCGCGCCTCGCGCGGCGCGAGTGTTTTCATTCCCGCCATTTAGACTATCGTCGGTCCCCCCTGTCACTAGTAGGGCTTCCTACCCGAGCACTTTTTGGACTTTCGGGTTTTGAACGGGTACTACCCGACCCGACAATGCCCGATGTGGGTTTCGGGTGTGCCACCCGATACCCGTCGGATATTTATTCGGGTTTCGGGTATGGGTATCGGGTATCGCAGGTGACAGCTGTCCCAGCACTTCAATACTAATTCCTACGTAAAAATGATTAAAAGGAGCGATATGGTGGGAAACGTTGTTCAATTTCTCTCGTAGAGTTACGAGAAACTTACTACGATAGATTTTTGTCCTCCATGGGGTTTCAACCCGCGTTCTGTTTTTTTTCATGGTAATTCATTTATTAGAGTATTTATCTAAAGTTGTATCTCCCCAAATTGCTTTGTCATTTCAATTTGGGGGCCCGTAATATTGTATTGCAAGTCGTGCTGGAAGTTTGTCAGTACCCTTGCAGATTCATGACTGTCAATCTTTATTGGCAGTGCTGTTTGCCATGTGATGGCAAAGAGCTGGTTGATGCGCTGGGCATCTACC
>JAZGVS010000441.1:0-14838 GCA_037356235.1 Bacterosira constricta
TGGCGGCGGAATATCATGGTCGACCTGGGTCGACGGCAAAAACAAATCATGAAACTTGATTTTGCCCCATCTGTCTTGCACGCACATCGCTTATTCAAATCTGATTCAAATATCTAGTCGTATTGAACATGTAAGTTATTTCAACTTTTACTTTTCTTGGGGTTGGGTGTTGGGTGGAGTTGGGGGGTAGTAAAAGCAGTAGTAGTTCCTACTAGATTCATAAATCAAGAAAAAAGACCAAGTGCAGCCTGAGTTCTGCTTTCCCCTATTTTACAACTGATCATTCCATTGCAAACACACACTTCATTCTTTTTCTTAATATCTACTAAGTGATGAGAGAGAAATGACTATGTTCCTCAATTCCAAATGATCACATCTTTCGAATGTTCAGTTTTATTTTTGTTTGAGATGTGCTTCTTTTCTTTCTGGTTTCTTCTCAAATCTATGGGTGAGGCGAGCATGATATTGTACCTACAGGAAATGCCAACTAGGGAATGTTTTGATGCCATTATGAATGATGGATGATACATTATTTGATGTGTTTGGTGCGGTGGCACCAAGAAGTTATTCGGACAATTCTTGAATTGTTGGGAAAATATGTGTCCTTTTACTGAAGAATCTAGAATATGGACTTGTCAATCATGACGGAAAAAAGCGAATGGTGTGCACAATATTTTTATGTTGCTTTATGAAATAGGAAAATGGGCAGCGCCTCGGTAGTGGGAAGGGAACTGCTAGACAATTTAGTAGTGAGTGTTCAAATCAATAGCATCCAAGCTGGTACATATTTTTCTTATGCGATTGATTGTCAGCATTAGAATAACGCAATTTAATATAGGTTGCCATACAACAATAAATTACAAGAGAGGGCATTTCAGATGGATGATAATGGATGCTCTAGTCTCTGTGCACTGAAAAAAGTCGCTGGTTCATCGCTGGTTAATTTCAAATTTAATTCAAATCGAAAATGCCCTCGGCATTGCCACAACTATCAATCTTGATTCAACAATGGGAAGAGCAAAGTGCAAATCATGCAGTGTCAAGCTTTAGGTTTACACACAAAAACAAGCTTTCTACAGCACAACAACTATTTTTTGCTGCTCGGTCCATCCTTTTCCTCAATTGACGATAACATTTCTTCAGCAATATCAGAATCAGCCATCTCTCTCAAAAGCATTCTACATTCTGCAAGCAACTTTTGCCTATCTGTATTCTTCATCTCTGCACTTGCTGTTAGGTACGCTTCCTTTGCCGCAAGCTTCCTTTCCACACTCGCAAGGTTATCCCTCATTGTATTCAACAGCTCCTTCGCACGATCATTGTACTTGAACATACCATAGAACATGTCAAAGGTATCATTGGTTGTCATGTCTGCAACATCGCATAAAGCCGCATACTCTTTTGAACTAACAGGAGATACAGGAAGCAAATTCCTATCCAACAGGCGCCCTGTCAAATGGGTGACAAATTCTGCATCTGCTACATAGGCATCGTGATCTTCTGCTGCCATTTCAACCATTTCACAACGCGCTCGTTCAAAAGTGGACAGGAAGCAGCTGGCACGACGTGTGTCGCGTATTCTGACCTTTTCATATACAAAAGGGACGCCATCCAATGGTACCTCCGACCCAAACATGGGATTGGAGCATAGAATATCGGTGTCTGGGGGTAGCATGCGAGAAAGGACTGTACGAGGGAAGACATTGAGTGGGCATACTTCCACAACCAATTTGTTGCGCAGCTTGTCAAGCGGTAGCGATTCCAGAGTGTCCTCTAGCTCAATCATTGGAACGGCGATAACGACAACATCGAGACCCTGAAGGAAATTGGACATATCATAGGCAGGGAAGTATTCTACATCGTTTTCTTGCGCTTCTTTCGACTATTCATTTAGCCAAGTTGATAGAAAGTGCCATCAAGTGTTAGGTTTGGAAGTGTTACTGGGTAGCACACAAACAATGAAATGATTACTCACCTTATCCAAAGGATCAGTGCATCTTAGGTTGTGTTGCGATGCCATCTTCTTGGATAAATACTGGCCAAAGGAACCATAGCCAACAAATACAATATTCAACTGTCTAGCTTCTTCATCGTCACTTGGTAGACTCTTCAATCGCAAATCAGTTGCATGTGTCATTCCTGCATTTGCAACATCCAATGCCTCCACGGCTTCTGCCACAGGACCCACCAATCGCGAATTGGCAGGATAGGATCCCAAGATACGACAATAATCACTCTGCTCGCGCAAATGACGCAATGCGTTCTGGACACCTTCATCTAGCTCCGACGAAAGAATATCCAAATAGAAACAATATCTGAAACGTGGCAATTTTTCTCCATCGGAAAAAGAAGTCTTGCCAACTTTCAGTTGAGTAACTGTATTTCGAAAGCGAAGGTAATTCAGCAATGCTGCACTCATGGGCCGGGATTCAATCTTGGACATGTCAATATCTCGCAATGAAAAGCACGCCAGTGATTTATACAATGCACCCGCACTATTAGGCAACGTAAACACCAAAGATGTCTTACTCGGTATCTTCTTATTCAAATGTTGAACCACACCATTCCTGCCCAGCAACAAGAATCGTGTAAAGTTACAATCATCATCCTCAATCCCCTCATCCTTACACTCCAATTCAAACGTCTTCCCCGCCAAATTCGATGCAATAGCCGCAGTATTCTCAGGAGTACACCCCTCTGGCAACTCCCTCCCAACCTCTCCCATAATCGACTTACTAATCATCTTGGCACTCCCCGCCGTATCATACGTCGCAATGGGCACAATACCCCGCGCCCTCAAGTAATTATCACACTGACTCAAAGCCTGCGAATGCGAAATGGCAAACTTGATCTCCTTCGCATCCAACCCCGGCTTGGTCAACAGGCAGTGACGCACCCGAAATTCGTGCTCGGCCACAATCGTCAAATCGTACCGAAGCATCAGATCGTAATTCTCGTGAATGGACCCCCCCAATGAATTCTCAATGGGGACAATGGCATAATCGCACTCTTTGGAGGCTACCGCGCGGTAGCACGATTCGAAGTTGGGACGAGGCACGGCAATGACATTTTGACCGAGGAGTTCGCGGAGGGATTTTTCGGAGTATGCGCCCGCTTCGCCTTGGAAGGATACGCGGATGGGTTTCGTGCCGGTTGTGGATTGGGAGGATGGGTTGTTGGTTGGGGAGATGGCGCCGCCTCGTGGTCGGAATGCCGTGTTTTGCGATGAGGATAATGATGTGTTGTCGGTTGTGATGGATGGTGACGATTTAGGATTAGGATTGGTTTTGGCAGACTCAATGGCGGATCGGATTTTACTCAGTGCACCTCGTGGTAGGAGTATGGAATTGCTGGATGACGATTGAGAGAAGTAGCGTGAGGAAGGGGGAGTTTCAGATGATGATGCTGCGATGACGGATGCTACCGCCATCAAAATCAGTATTGAGAAATGAGTCATTGTGTCGGATTCGTGTGCTGCATCAAATAGAAGTAGAAGAGTCTCTCTCGGTTGTGGTTGTCGCCCCACCCCTTGCTTGTTTGAAGCGAACTAAATAATGGACGGCAGCGCGCGGATGGTACGATATCGTGGTGTTGATGTTATCTACATCATAATCGCGTGCGCTCTTGATGTGGAGCTTGAGCTTGATGTTTACGATGGATTGATGGATCATACAGATTTCTACAGATTCCCACGTATGATTGTAAATGTTATAATGGCGGGAGCTGAGAGCATCTCAATTGGACGAAATGGCAATGACAATGATGGCAATTCTCACATCTCACTTCATGCACCACCCTCATCACTCGCCTTGGCCCTCGGCCCTCTCGTGCCGTGCTCGTGCCCCAATTCCATCACACCCTCTATTACTATTACCTTGAAGATCCTTCTACCTGACGCATCCAGCATAAACATAAACACCCACTTTATCTTTATCACATCATCTCGCAAATGAACCAAACAATAACACAACATGAAGGCTATCCACAAGCAATCAAGAATGTTGGCATATCGCTCCATCGCAAAGCGTGCCGCAATATTCACACTCACTCTCCTCTTTCTTCATGATGCTTCAGTAGCAGTACCATCGAAGACCGGCGCCGCTGCCATCGCCCAGGCCTATGCGAGGCCACCATCGTATGTGTCTCGTTCCACAAACCGCGACAAATGCATCTGTTTCGCAGGGAAACAATCTTACAGAACGGCATGTGAATTAAGATGTGGTGGCATCGCTAAACATAATCAAGTATCACTGCCGAGACGCGCTACTTCACTGTTTGCGGCAAAGTTGCTTGACGGTACCGAGGTTAAGAATAACGCCAAGTATCACCTGATATGGTCTCCAAAGTTCTGGAAGAAACTGTTGATAAGCACGATGATATGGTTACTTATTCAGTATGCTTTGGGGAAGAATGCTTTGGGGAAGAATGCACCAAGTTTGGAGAAGATGCTAATTTCCCATGACTTGCCCGCCTGTCATCACAGTGAACCGACCACGTCATTGAGTAGATTTCGAAGGGTTTTCCCAACAGCAGTTGTTCTTCCTCTTTTATCGAGTAGCTGCTGTGCAATTCAACTGATCATCAACACCCTTTCTGGCTGGGGGTGTGCTGGGTTCAACACTTATTTAGGTATGCTGGGTTTGATTTCTTATTCAGTGTGGTACGCTTGTGGTTCGATATTGATATCCTTACTTTTACCTTCTCTTCACAATTATATCAGGACCAATCCGTCCAATTTTACTGCCGCTAATGCTCGTCTCTACATGGAAATTACTGCCACATAGATCTCTTGGGTGGACATTCCTATCATTATTCCTAGCATTCCTGCCAGAATTTGTAGATATTTGGAATACAGTTCGCTCGCGACAGTGGCAACAAAGTCAGATTGGTGACAATAATGTGGAATCATCACCATCTGTATCATCATTCCCTGTATCAGCCAAGCTTCGACTCAATTGTCCAACCATGGGATGTGTGGCATGCGTGAATAAAATAGACACATCCATTCGACAGTGCAAGTCGGCAGCTAATATTAGAGAAGAGTTGTCTTGGTTGACTGATGGATCTGCAAAAGGTGGCATGGCCGAGTTGTTAATTTCAGCTAGGACCGATGATGAAATCAATATGATAGTGCAGGAGGTTGTAGCTGCTGTAGAGAATGCTGGTTTTCAGTGCGATGTGGAGAGTTTAGGAGTAGATGAAATATGATTTGTCTAAAGTATTTTAACGTATGACTATTCTCTCAATCAAATTTATCTTCCTTTCCTGGATTGACGAGCCAAAGACTTATCAATCAAACAATACACCAACCTTCATCCCGTCCGGGTAGAAAGTAATATTTCTTGGAAGCTTCAGTGCTTAATCAAACCCTCATACATCCCATTGTCTCGCGTGCCTTTCTCTCTTCTTCTGCATTATTTTTTGTGGATCGCCAACGTTTTCTTGCATAAGTACTTCCGTTGTCTAAAGCGATGACTCCTAATCCAAAGATCACTGGTATGCTCAACAACATGTGTTGGTCATACTGCTGTGGCTATTTACAATGGCTCTGGCAATGACATCATTTTTTGTGCAAACACTGAGGATTGTAGTGAGAATCAATCATTAATCCATTATATATATATGTCGGTGTTAATTTCACTTTGCATGATTTACCAGGTGTAAAAGAACGAACAACATATTTTGCTGTTCAAGATATTTTAATGGGGACTCCCACCTTGTACACAAGGCAAGGGTGGAAGAGCTCCAGGACCAATTACTATCTGAGCAATTGTCCAACTAAAAGGATTACAGCAACAGGTTGGAAAGCACGTTTTGTCAATCGAGAAGTACATCATACGTTACAGGTCCAGATCCTCGTTGGTTAATAGAGAGAGAGTAATTTATTGTCGATGGCAGTGGTTCGTTCAACGCCCAGGTTCTACCAGGCCAGTCAAGATGACTAGCCCAGAGTGTCATGCCAATCAAATACACCGACCTGCTATGGAAATACAAAATATCGCTTGGCCAAAAGCAGCAATTCCATCATTGCCAAAGCTTCAGTGTTTTATCAAACCCACATGTCACAACACCACCACGAGGCCCATCCAACACATCAATTCCCATAACTTTTCCTTCGTGACCTTGTAACATTGTCAATTGCTTCCAGTCTCTCGTTGACCAAATCTTCCCAGTACCATCAAAGGAGCTCGACGCCAGAAATTCACCATTTTGTGAAGAATGAGCAAATTTCAATTGGGTAATGAGGTTAGTATGCGCAGGAATAGATGCAGAGGGCCGACGACGGCGAAGGTCCCAGATCTTGATCGTTCCATCGTCACCAGCAGTGGCAAGTTGGAATCCATTCGGACTGAACTCGGCACAGGTTACACGCCTAGCGTGTCCCAAAAAATGACACGCCGACTTTCCAGTCCTTAGATCCCAGCATTGGACCACTCCCCCAAAGTCAGTTGTTGCCACCAACGATCCATCGGGATGGAATCCCACTCCATACACTTCCCTTGCATGGCCATCCTGCAGTAACAACTCCTTACCCTCTGACATGGAAGAGGTTTCTACATCCCAAAGTCTCCACGTGTGATCAAAGCTCGTAGTGGCCACGAATTTACCCGTCGGATGAAAGGCTACGCTGG
This sequence comes from Bacterosira constricta, assembly GCA_037356235.1. Taxonomy (NCBI): domain Eukaryota; phylum Bacillariophyta; class Thalassiosirophyceae; order Thalassiosirales; family Thalassiosiraceae; genus Bacterosira; species Bacterosira constricta. The sequence continues at coordinate 6,633 of JAZGVS010000441.1, forward strand.
AGAGACGTGCGGCGTGCCCTTTCAAATGGGCAAATTCTTTAATATCATAGCGCAATTTATTGTCCTTGGTGTTAAGGTTTTCCACCTCCATAGAATCACCAATATTTGCATCTTCGTTCAATTTGATTGTGCAGAGTTTGGCAGAAAGATCAATCGATGCTGTTGCCACCATTGTCATTGATTCCGTAGATGTAGTCGACGCAAGGTATGGCTTCATTGCAATACTCATGATGCGATCTTCATGGACTATATTTTTGGCCCCCAACAAATCCAATGGCGCTGCATCTGAGGGCACATCTCCATTCTGACTACTGCTGCAGAAATGATCATCCCCACCATTCCAAATCTTGATTCCCCCACTCCATCCACCGGTAGCAATGAGTTTGGGTGTTCGTCCAGCAAAAACATCGTTTCCCGATGATACAGATGATGTGCAGACTGCCGATAACGGTCGAACATCTCCATATTGTGATCCTTCCAGCGCCTGATTTCGTATGGACTTGTATATTTTTTCACAACTATCATCCAATTTTTTCACCAGTAAAGAGTCTTCTTTCAGACCCGCCTCACTGTACAAATTTCCAGCCTCCTCAGCATCCCCATTCTCCTCTTTGTTGAATAATCGAGCCCTCTTTTTGCTTCGTGTCCAACGAACCATCCCCCTACGCCGTTGCCGCTCCATATCTAATCGATACCTAGATCGACCAAGTGAATAGTCACACATCAATTTCCGCGCATTGATTAATTCAGGCGTAGCATGAGTATACGTAATTTCGGTAATTTCCTCAGCAACTGCTGCGCCACCTTCTCCTGACAACGATTGCATCGGCTGCGGCAACTGCATTTGACTATCCACAAGTCCCTGCTCTTGCTGCTCCTTCCAAACCTCCCATCGTGCCATGACCATGCGCAGCCGATCTCGAACCGCCGCCAAGTCTTCTCCAAACAGGCGAATGGGCTCTCCCCATGTTCGCAACGTGTCGCGAACATCATTTGGTAACGTCGGCACATCGACGGTTGCGGCCCGTTTGCGGGCTTCTATGTCAAGGAGGACTAGACGGTGTGATTGTTGGGCGGCGAGAGAGTCTGAGGTGAGCTCTAGATATTCGACATTGCTCTTGGGAGCTGACATGATGGGCGCTGTAAGTTGGTGTGGTTGGATGGTCCCTCCTGCTTCCTGCTCGCTCTGCTACGGATTTCTATCTCTATTTTCTATTTCGTCAGGGTCAACAAAACAAAACATCGGGCGGACGGAGGATAGGAAGGGGAACGGGGGGTGCGAGGGGATGAGAGGGCAAGCCCGCTGTTATGCCCCCATGTCATACCCTACACGACTCACGGGTCACGGGTCACGGGTTGTCTCGGGGGTCACGAATGAAATGACGCACTACAGATAAAAGATAAGTATCTCGCTCCGCCGCCGCGCCGCCGTACAATTGGTGCCGATTCTCGCTTCTCGCCGATCTTGCCGATTGCCGCGACGCGATCGAAGACATGATATCGTACAAATACAATAAATAGGGTCATGACATTGCATGACATGAACAAATAAAAGGGTGTCTAGAGGTGAAACATGTCATCGCTAAGCACTAGAAATCAGCAAGCACATAGTATGGGAGGAAAGAAGTCGGATACGCGATGGTCGGATATAGACAAGTCGCGACTTTTTGGCTTAGGTGTGTTTCTCTGTGCGTCCCACTTTGATTTGTTTCTTCTTCGATGATAGATTGACAATTGTTTTATTGCATGATACTCTGGTACTACCAATAATCTTCAGGCACAGTCATGTATTCAGCCCTAACTGTGGCCCTCCATCCATTGACGGTGACTAAAATACGGCGACAAGTCTTAAAGAATGGTCAATTGCCCACAACCACCCCTGCCAGTTCACCTGGCACGTTTTTGAGCAACATCAGCCAATACTATCGTGGCCTGGGTGTGGTGGTCTCGATGGCTATACCTACCCGAATAATCTACATTAGCTCTCTTGAGTATACGCGAGAACTAGTTGATACAAATGCGAGACATTTCCTTTTGAACCCTCCATCAGCATTGGATTCGAGAGAAACTCTTGGTTTACTTCCGTTGGTGACTCCATTTGCTGGAGGGGTTGCTGGTGGTATGGCAGCTTTATCTTCGCAACTCATAGTTGTACCTATGGATGTTGTATCTCAAAAACAAATGGTAATGGAAAATTCTGTTTATAAAGAGAACGGGAGTGCGATCAAGGTTGTAAGGTCAATAATAAATGCGGATGGATGGCGGGGAATATATAGAGGTTTTGGACTCTCATTATTCACCAGCTTGCCCTCTGGCAGCATATGGTGGGCCACCTATGCTGGGTGCAAAGATAAACTCAGTATATATGCAGATCCAGATTTTCCTCCTGAGAATGGCGCTTTGGGCTCTATACCATTGGTGGCTCGGCAGGCTATTATTCAGATAGCGTCAGCAGTTAGTGCGGCTGTGGCAGCTTCGGTGGCCACCCAACCTCTCGATACTATCAAAACCAGGNCATGTGCTCTTCCGATCTCCACCCAACCTCTCGATACTATCAAAACCAGGTTACAAGTGGGAAATTCACCTGGTACGAAAGCAAGCTCATCCCTACTATCTGTTGCGAAAGAATTGACAACTAAACCAGGTTTGTATAAAGGGTTGCTGCCGAGAATAGCTCATATGGGGATATGGGGATCTGTCCTCAGTGCGGCGTATGAGGGTTTGAAACTGGTCTCTCGTAAAGATTACGTATTTTAGGTTATTATCATTCATATTCCTGTAGTCTCAATCCAGCAGTATCTAGTTACCATACGATTGCAAAACCTTAACCCAATACAATTATGCGGATGATCCACGTCAATGTCAGTTGTGAAATTAGTAATGGTGCTGCATTGATCGACTGACCAAGTCATTTTGGGCGTGAAATTGTGCCCCTTCATACCCCACCGTGCCCCCCCATAGTTCATCTATGTTCTCTTGCGGACGATAACCTCGGGAGGTTTCGTGGTGGTTTGTGAGAACCAACATGAAATGCACCCAGTGCAGTGTATTCTTCGATGCATGAAACCATAAAACATTCCAAGCAGTACGCAGCACACTGTCACACTGGTGGGGTAAAAACAGAATTGTTTATGGTATCTACTTGATGGTGTTCGTGTGTTAAATTAATCAGGACTTTACATTTATTAGACAGCTGCCCCAATCAGTAGAGAATCAACACTGAAGCTGAAGACATGAAATTGTTCTATCAAATCCTTATCCCCTTAACCTAAATCCCCAACCTCCGACCACAATGCATATTTAGACCACGGATTGTCCCCCAGCCACACACATCACACACTAGATGCAATTGTTATACTCTTTTTCACCATACCAAGAATAACCTCTGTAGAAATTTACATGGTAATGCCGAAACCGTACTTGAAAGTAGAGAAATCGGCACCGCTGATGGATCCACTGGCGGTGAGGTTGACCTTAGGAGCGACCTCCTTGATAACGCACGCCGATGTGACACCGTTGCTTCCCACCTTAGCCTTGATGGTTCCAACGCTTCCCAAACCACTGTATGCTCCACCAATGGCCGTGACGTTGCATGCCTTGGCAGAGGAGTGAACGGTGCTCGACGCGAGGCTGAGGTCCGAGTTGACCTTGTACAATACACCGACATTAAATTGGGAGAGCTTGGACGCCGACGTGACGCTCGCGAAAAGCGGTCCGGTGGCGTAACTGGCGCCAACATTGTATGAGGATAGTCCGGCCTTATCACCCGAGATGTTGTAGGCTAGGTCTCCTCCAACGTTAATTCCGGGAGCAACGCCAAGGCACGTGGAGGTGGTAAGCTTGGACATGTTGAGGACGTCAAGGGATCCAGTGGTGGTGGTGGATCCGGCCGTGTATTCTACTCCGAGGTCGGCACCCTTGTTTGCCTTGAATGTCATTTTGCATCCCTTGCATGGAACGAGGGAGGTTTCCAACACATTGGAGCCATCGGCTTTGGCTTGCAATTTGTCAAAGTTAAGGCCAGCGTAGGAGAATTTTCCGCCAACCTTGGAGGAGAGCGTGCCGGCGGCCGATCGCTCGGTTTCGATGGTGACACCGATGGGACCGGCCTTTGACTTACACTTTAGGGTGAAGCTAGAGGTGTAGTCATCGTTGAGAAGATCCTTGGAAGGCTTAGAGATGTCACTGAATTTCGCCATGGTTGGATGTGGTGGTGGAAGATGATTTTTGGTTGTTGAAAAATGACAGAGGTGACGCGATCGAGACGACGGCTGCTGCGAGATGTTCAACTAAAACTACCAACAATGGTCCACTCGTGCGCTTAGGCGGTTGAACGGCCAGACAAAATTTCCTGAATAAAAAGCGTACTGTTACAAATTCCGGACAGACGTAAAACCCTCCATCAAGAGATGTCATTGGCCGGGATTGTGTGGTTGATGGCGGTGCCAGGAAACCGACATCTTGCTAACTTAGAATTCACGTTTATCTTCTCTGATCGAATTCTGATCGAATTCTGATTGCAATTGCACAGAGAATAGATTGCAATGAGAAAAATCTGATTAACTGTCAAATGCTATGCTAAGTGCTAAGTCTTTGCCGTTGCATCCCAGCGAAAAAAAGCAATGGGTGTTTCGATGAGGATGAAGAGGCCTGGATATGGATGTTGCTTGGTGGTGGTGGNGTGGTAAAGCTAGCACGAAGCTAGTAAAACGGGAACGAATCGAAAATGAAAGTCGAACCCGCGACTAGTTAATTAACTAGCGGAACGGACCATGGTCGAAAGAGTTTTCAATATTACCTAGGGAATCGTACCCTCAAGCTCATGGGCGGACGTCTGACCACTAGCCACTCCGCTAGGGAAAATGGACAAGAAGAAAAAGTGATTTTTTAAATATAAATATGTGGGGTGACTCCGAGATGCGGCAAAGTCATTCCACTTCCACTACCGCGGAGCTAATGAAAAATTGATCGCATCTATACGACCATACCCGGGGTCCTGTTAACATTGGCGCTCCCTGATATTTTGACAGAATGATAGCAATATCTACACACACAAAAATGGTGTGTGAGCAAATTGAAAATAACCCAATAAAGTGGTGTGGTGTATGGTCAAGTCAGTTTTATCGGGGGGTGTAAGAATAAACAGCAATAATTTGATGTTCTTTTTCTGTAATCAGAGATGTCGCAATAGGTTGGTAGCATGGATGATATGGAGAGGACAGGAGCACATTCTCAGCAATACAATCAAAATCTCAATTGCATCATCGTCATCATAGGTCATCATACTACGTGTAGTATTGATTGCACAGGTAACATGGTAATTGAAAAGAGCCTTGCATCTAGACAACCCTTAGATTAACCATATCTATCTAATTTATTGTTACTATACTGATTGCACAGGTTTAGCTCTAGACTCTAGAGCATATTGTACCATAACATTATGACAATGCTAACTTGAGTGGTAGTTTTGCAGTTACAATTGCTTGATAGATGCAATTCTCGCGCGCTGCAGTTGTGGACTTTTGAAAGCCTATGCTCCTCCCCTTTATCATAGTCAAGAAGAAGTTGTTTTTGTCATATTTTTTGATGTCAGATCTTATGTGTTCTGAACCAGCCCGCTGTCTCAAATTGTTGGCGCGTTGACACGGACGATGGACAGACCCGATGTGACAACCGCAAGTTCAGGCTTCAGGCACTGTTCACCCCCAACCCTGAGCGGCCCCCAACCCTCAAGCTCCCGCCTTTTTACCGCCCACGCAACTGGAGCTTCATCCATCATCCATCCATTCAATCAATCAATCAAAAATCAAAACAACAAACGCGTTGCCCATACTAAATCAAAGTTGCTCTTTCATCGTTCGATACAATTGCCAAGCCAATCCAAATCGAGGAAATTCAGCAGCATGTGTGGAATTCTCGGACTTTTACTGGCTGATGAAGATGACAACGTCAACCAAATGATCTTCGACGGCCTAACGGTCCTCCAACATCGCGGCCAAGACGCCGCTGGAATCGTCACCTCCGAACGCGGCCGACTCCACCTCCGAAAAGACAATGGTCTCGTCAAGGACGTCTTCCAGGCCCATCACATGACCGACCTCCGCGGTAACTTCGGTTTGGGTCACGTCCGCTATCCCACCGCCGGCTCCAGCTCCTGCGCGGAGGCTCAGCCACTCTACACGAATTACCCCCATGGGATTTGTGTGGCCCATAATGGTAACTTGACAAATGCGGAGGAGCTTACCGAGCACTGTCGTAAGAACCTTAGTAGCCATATTAATACCGAGTCCGACTCGGAGGTGTTGCTCAATATTTTTGCAGATAGTCTTGTCGAGAGGGAAAATAAGGAGGGGTGTGATTGTGATGTCGAGACAATTTTCTCGGCTGTCGAGACAGTTATGAAGTTATGCAAAGGGGGGTACGCCGGCATGTACCTCATAAATGGGATTGCCTTGGTTGGATTTAGAGATCCGCATGGCATTCGCCCAATTGTTATGGGAACTCGCAAGTCGCGTACGAAGGAGGGCTTGACCGATTATGCCTTTGCCAGTGAGTCCGTGGCAACCGATACGCTTGGGTTTGAGCTCGTTCGTGACCTTGAACCTGGTGAAGCTATTGTCATCACTATGGATGGTAAAGTTCATACAAGGCGGTGCATCGCCGAGGATCAAATTAAGCATGCTCCGTGCATTTTTGAATACGTCTACTTTGCCCGCCCCGATTCTATTATGGATGGCATTAGCGTGTACGAGAGCCGATTGAAAATGGGCGAAAAGCTGGCCTACAATGTCATGGATAAATACCCTGACCATGATATTGATGTGGTCATTCCCATCCCAGATACGTCCCGTACGTCGGCGGTTCAGGCGGCATACATCCTTGGCAGGCCCTACCGCGAGGGGTTTATCAAGAATAGGTACATTGCGCGTACTTTTATCATGCCTGGGCAGGAGACGAGGAAGAAGTCCGTAAGGCTTAAGCTCAATACGATCAAATCGGAGTTTGCTGGGAGGAATGTTTTATTGGTTGATGATTCTATTGTTCGTGGGACTACGGCGACGGAAATCGTTCAAATGGCTCGTGACGCTGGGGCGAACAAGGTGTACCTGTGTAGTGCTGCCCCTCCAATTCGGTATCCCAATATCTACGGTATTGACATCCCAACGCGTCAAGAATTAGTTGCGTATGAGCGTAACGAAGATGAGATTGCGAAGAAACTTGGGTGTGATTGGGTACTTTATCAAAGATTAAATGACTTGGAGCAAGCTGTTAGGGAAGCTGGTGATCGTCCCGAACAAGGTAAGAACATCGAGCAGATTGCATTTTCATTCAAATATTTGTCTTCATTTTCTCAATCAACATTTTGTTCTCGTATTTCCATTCTAACAGCATATGAAAGTAGTTGTTTCAGTGGCACTTACGTCACAGGAGAAACTATGAATGATCCCTATTTCCAGAAGCTTTTTGCACTTCGAAATGATACCGCCAAGCAGGAGAGACTAGAGAGCACCGGGGCTGCACAAGCTGGATTGCCGCCAGGAAGCAATCATGGCTGTGAAAATTTATCGAATGACAAACGGGGAACTCTTTAGATCGTATGTTGATTGTCCAGCACTGAAGGAGGAGTGGACGGGGGTATTAACTTTATAAATTTTTAGCTTACGAAAATCATGTCCAGTGGAAATTTTGTAACTTTATAAGGTTCCTTGCATTATGTCACTCCTCAATTTCGACATGAGCTGATTCATGAACTGTAAATTATGCACAGTTGCAAGCCGAAGTGCAACAGGTTCGTTTGATTTGAACAAGTGACAGAGATATGCCCGATCATAATGTGTGCACGTTGAACACTCGCAGGATGCGCAAATTTTGATACCGAATGATTTTGCATGCTTCCCTCGTTTGATACGGATTAGCCCATCTTGAGTCATCAGTGTTCCGTGTCGCGCAATTTTTGTTGGGTACGAAGAGTCCATCGTATCAATACCCCATGGCACAGCGTTGTGGACGCTTTCAATATCAGCAATGCCTAGAAGATGCCGACACTTTTCGCGTCTATCGTCGACATTGAATTTTGGCATCATCCATGTCAAAAGGTTTTTCAACTCTTCTCTCCCATTACCTAATAGAATGATGTGCAGCACGTGATAAGTACAAATTGTGAAGAGTAGTGATCAAACTAAATGGATCCATGAATCTAGATAGT
>JAZGVS010000442.1:0-14822 GCA_037356235.1 Bacterosira constricta
GAGGGAAAGGAAATTAACAGAAAGAGATTAGGAAATTCGGAGGAAATGATACGAACAAAAATAATGGTCAACGATGTTCAGCAAATCGTCGTATCGTACCATGTGATGCTGGTCTTCCCGGTCTTCCACTTTCGGTTTCATGTTTTTGAGGAGGCGGTGTTTTGTTCGATGTCATCATGTCATTGCCAACGACTGTTACCTACCACGCATTACATACCTAGGTAGGTACCTACATTAGTTGAATACAATGTGAACCATGAAGCGCGCCGGGTTTTTTTGCCCAAACAAGAAGGGTATGAGCTCATAACCCGGGTAAAAAGACCCTAGGGCAAAAAAAACAATTCCCACGATAGATATTAGGCATCTGGAAGTATCTAGAGGGTGGACTCCCAATTACTGCACAACATGCGCGGTGCCTCTACCTAACTACCTAGTAAACCCATCTTAAATATTGTCGCAGTCATTCACGAAACACCAGAGATCTCGGTACTCTTTTTTATCTTATGACCTTTCCCAATCGTATCTAAATCACGAGACACATAACAAATTACTTATGGAATGACTAATACCAGCTAATGGCGGTCCCACCATTTAATCACAGATTCAGTATATACCCCCACCCTTTTGGGCCAGATTCGCCATGTTTTTCCACCCAGTAGCGATTTAACCCCCAGTACTAACTAGCGCTAACAGAATCACATCTATTGTTGAAAATGTCAAAAAACGCAAATTGATATATCGATCTTCATCTTCCGTTGCTAAATTACCTTAAGCCTAATCCTAAACCTAACCCGAACTTTACTTAGTGATAGTTACTAATGGGGGGTAAATCACTGGGGGCAACATATTCCCTCCCACCCCCCCTGGAGAGCTTATACTCATATATTGAATCTGTTATTAAATGTTGTCCGCCATACCTACCGGTACCTGGTACCTACCTATGATGACATGTGTTTGTATGTAGGTACCTACCTAGATATCAATAAAAATCTGCCCAGGAGCATCCCGTCAATCCACTACGATATCTACTACTACCTATCGTTACGATAGATCAGCTTGTCCGTTTGTTAGTTCTCCATCCGATGCTCTCATTGGACAACTTCAACTTACGTACTAAGTCTACCTATCTATCTGCTGCCATTCAATCTCATTGCTTCGTGATTGACAATTAATTGACCAGATTGACCTGAGACCTGAGATTGACATCATAAAAAAGATTGGCTGCTATTGCGACCAATAGCGACCAATACAACTCTTCAGTAAGCTATTGTAACATCTAACATCTAACGATAAAGAATCACTCTTGGTTGGATTTCGAAATCATCACCATCTATCATGAAGTACCCCGGCTTCTCCTACCTCATCGCCGTCGCATACTTTGAATATGGCCTAAGTTTGGAGACGGCCGCTAGGTCATTGCAGGTGAGTATGTCCGACCGCGGCCGATATTTTTTTATGATGCTTTCCAATGTCTGATTCTATATTCTATTGTATGCGATACAACTAACTATTGTGATCTTCTCTTTTTGTCGCTTCCGAATCTCATCGATTCATTAGTCTCCCACGCTTGAAAAGGTTGGAAACAATGGTGTGCCTGCGGAGGCATTTCCACTTGGCGCGTGTCAGGGCGACTGCGATAGGGACAGCGACTGCCAGGTAAGTGTCGAGAGACTGTGTCGCGTGCGCCACATGATCTTGTTGTCTCATTGCGATTCGCTGTTTGATCCATCGATCTCTCTCACCATGAATATACAACCAAGGCAACTCTCATGTGCTTCCAACGAACTGGTTACACCGCTGTACCCGGCTGCGACGGCGATGGCAGATCCTCCACAGACTACTGCTATGAACGCCAAGCTCCCCTCGATCTATGGACGATGGGTAACAATGGTTCTCCGCCAGAACTCTTTCCATTGGGAGTATGTGAAGGAGATTGTGATGGGGATCACGAATGTGCGGATGGTCTCAAGTGTTTTTCTAGGGATAATTACGAGGCGGTTCCTGGCTGTTCGGAAGTTGGACGGAAGGGGTCTGATTATTGTCATTTGCCTAATGTGAGATTATGTGATATCGTTGTTTTCTTTTGTTNATTGTCATTTGCCGAATGTGAGATTGTGATCTATTGTGATATCGTTTTTATTTTGTTTGCTGATTCGATATTTGTTACTAATCAAAACACCATGTACACTTTTTGTCCGATTCAACAATTCTTCCAGACCCCACCAACCGGATACGACGAACTATTCCAAGGCCACTGCCGCCATTTCGGTGAACCATACGACAACTTCTACAAGATCAACAAGTTCACCGGAACACGCGACGGACCAGACACATGTGCCACCTTTTGCGAACCCCACATTGATACCGGTTATGTGGGCTTTGCTACCAAGACTTTATCGGGGACGTGTGCTTGTTACTTTGATCATGGCACCATGCCGGGGACGTTGCCTGCGGGAGCTTCTGTGGAATCGGATAGGTTGATTGTTGGACCGGTGACTGGTGGGAGTGGAAATATTACGGAAGAATGCTATCCTTACTTGATGCGTTTATACTTCTTTTGCGATACTAGCTTTTATGGACATGATTCTTTTGCTATTCTAACGTGGGATTTCTTCTTGACTTTGGATAGAACTATGTGGGAGTTACTCCTTCTCCAACTACTCCTGCACCTTCAACCGATCCGACAGCTGTTCCGACCTCCTCGCCTTTGCTTCCAACTTTGAGCAATCCTCGTCCTTTGGATAAGGTTGGTAATGGTGGTTCGGCTGGAAAGCTAGATGCTTGCCACGGTGACTGCGACAATGATGGCGAATGTCTGGTATGTCAAGAGATTACTTGCTCCTGCCCATTTTGCGCCCTTTGTAAAATCATATCTTACATTCTCAAATATTTTAACTCGACACAATATAACAATATCATAGGATCATCTCTTTTGCTTTCAGAGAAATTCAGGCGACACCAATGCCATACCCGGTTGTACAGGACAATTGGAGTCCTCCATAGATTACTGTTTCCATCGCCCAAAAAATTATATTTGGAAAATGGGAAACAATGGTATTCCAGCGGAACGCTTTCCACTAGGAGATTGTGAAGGTGACTGCGATAATGATTCCGAGTGTGCGGAAGGTCTTAAATGTTTTAGCAGGGATGGGTACGAGGAGGTGCCTGGATGTGTAGGAGCGAATAGATTGACTGGGAATGATATTTGCTTCAATCATACTCTTTCGGAACAGCCCACGGATAGCCCAACTGGAACCCCGACAAAGCAGGTAATGTCTTTTTCCATTTCATAGGTGATGCATCGCCACTGTATTTTTTGTTCCAGACACTGATCAAGAAACACTTTATTCATCTGCCCTCTTGATAGCCCACAAACAACCCCTCAACTACCCCGTCTTCTACGCCTACTTCTGCTCCAACAACTGCGATGCCCACAGATGCTCCGACCCTGAACGTTGTAAGCAGCATTTTTGATAAGGAGTCATACGTTGCCACCTTCGGCTGTAACAATCCTGATTCAAAAATCTTGCCAAGGGCCATTGACGGCTCGACGCAAAAATATTGGTGCGATCGCACAGGTCTTCAATCAGAAGCCGTTGGCATTATTGTCACTCCGTCCCATGGCCAGTTATCCCTTGCTCAAGCGATCCGTGTGTATGCATCTAATGAATGTACAAATTGTGATCCTGTTTCCTATACCCTTGAAGGCAGCTCATCGGATGGTGCCTGGACAGAAATCAGTAATGGCGATTTGCCATGGAATAACGCGGCACCTAGTAGGAATACCCAAGGGCAAGATGTGTCATCTACTTATGAAAATGGTGATTCAAACCTTGTCTTTGCGGAGGTTTCTCTCTCGAGTAATACATTGGAGTTCTTGCATTACAAGGTGACCTTCGGTGCGACTAGAGACCCTGCTTCTAACTCTCTCCAGTTTGCTGAAGTCGAAGTGCCAGGTCTTTTATTTGAAGATTCAGGCCAACAAGTTCGACTGGGGGCCACACCCATCTCATCTACAGCCTTTTCCCAAGCTCTCTCTTGTCCTCCTACTGGATCCTCGAAGGTTACTGCTCCCGGCAATAAAATTGTTGCTACTGCCATGACTGATACTTTCTGTGGAATATTCATCCAGAAGGGAGGAAGTGGGGCTCTCATTCCGTATGCAAGGTCTTACAACAGTCAAGATTGGGAAGCTTCTCCTGGCCCTCATGCGATTTCTGCCGACGGCATCATTTGCACTGTTGATTGTGACTTCACGCTCCCGGACCTTCAGGACGCCAATGACAATTATGTCATCCTTGCCAAGGATGGAACACAAGATGAATCACACAAGGACATTGCCCGGTTCTTAGAGATGACTACATTTGGCCCCAAGATGTCTGAGATTCTTGCCTTGGATGACGGCGAGTGGGATGAAACTGACCGTGCAGAGTATGTACGCCAACAGATGGACATGGATATGACAAGCCATCGTGAATATTTCCGAAAGCGCACGAATGTCCGATGGGATGATACGACGCAGGAGGCACGTTCAAATCATCCATGCAGCCCCAATTCCAAGTGGAGGACATACACGTTCACGCAGCAAGATCACTTACACACCATCAATGGCACTGAAAATATACTCACATTTGAGATAGTTAAGCGAGAAGCCGATCTGACAGCGACCATATATGAAGCTGACGACGTAGAGGACGTGTCTGCACATGGCGTCGTAGCTGGAGGATTGTTCCAGGATTCTTCCTCTTCATCAAGAGGGGGCTACTCAGGCACTGGCTTTTACGAGTTTGGCGGCTTGGGTGACTTCATTGAGTGGAATATCAATATACCAGAAGGTCAGGATGGCACTTATCCTATTTCCTTTCGTTATAACCAATACAGCAAAAGTTATGGTGGGAATCGTCCATGCCAACTTTTTATCAACGACGTCTTGGTGGAGGCAGTGTATGATTTCATTTGGACTGGCGGTTGGAGCTATTGGAAGTACACTGACCTTGTACATGTCAGCCTTAATGTCGGACCTAACAAAATCAAGCTTTTTGTGGCCGATCAGAATGGCGGACCAATCATTGATCACTTAAGGGTTGGCAAACCTCCTGCGTAAGTCATGTTGCCGATGTGGTTACACCTCTCGTGTTATTATGTTCCATCATCATCTGTATTCTCACCTGCTACACTGTCTATTCATTTCAGCATTGTGATCAAATTAAATGGACAGCCGCGAACAATCATCAAGAATGGTCTTCATCTCCTTGATAACTGGTCTTATGAAATTACAGACGGTCTTGCTGTCACTTTCGAAGATTATCCTTATCCGGCATTGGGAGACATGTATTACTATCCATACGGCCGCGCCAAAGTAATCTTTCCCGATGGAGAGGACATGTACTTGGATACTGGAAATGTAAGTTTATTCATGGTATTGTACAATGCCAAATTACAACCTCAGCAAAACCTCTCAATTTTCGTCCTTGTACCTCCACTTTTGTAGCCTCTGGTTGACTTTACGGGGTACGAGGAGTACCTCCCCAAGAACCACTTTACTTTTGACGAATCTGACGTTTTGGAAAGCACGGCTTCTGATCTATTCAAAGTCCCAATGCGCGCAGATCAAGAATTCTTGCTAATTGATGGCTTGAACAACCCCATTTGTGATCTCGTACCTCCTTTTGCTGTCGAGAACGATGCTCCAATATTTGGACAATTACCTGATGGTTCCTGGTTGCAATGGACTCCTACGATCCAGCTCGAAGACAATGGCCCTTCCATCAATACTGCATCAGAAGACATGTCAAGCAACGTGTTGAGTGATGGTGGTGGTGAATGGTTCACCAAGACAGGAGAAAAGCTGAAGTGCTCCAATGTTGTTAGGTCCTTCGTCAATGAGGATACCTGCTTTTTGAGTACTGAGAACACAACATGCTCCTCGTCGGAGGCAGCTGGCGAAGTAAATGGGGGTGTCATAGTTTGTGGCTCATTGGGGGAGGTCGCAAATGATCCATCCCACCCTGAAACATTTGGCATAGAATCAGAAGAGCATAGTCCAATTCCTTCAGACGTTATAAACAACCAAAAGCAGGTTGTGGTAAGTTCTTTTTTGTAACTGCTCATCCTCCTCTCTGTTTAACACCATTGCATATATGTATAACCCTTTGACCTCTATGATCATTCTCTTTGAAAAAAATTGCGTAGTGGACAGAAGTTGCCTTGAATGAGCCTGATCAACTCAGGCAACGCATGGCATGGGCACTAGCTCAAATCGTGACGACGGTACCTAGCAACATTGATACACGCGATCAGACTGAGGTTCACCTCAACCTCTACGGTGAGTTGTGGCATTATTCTTATTCACATTTTCAAGAATCAACACTTCACTCATCCTTTTTACTTTGGGACAGACATTTTTGTAAGACACGCCTTTGGTAACTACCGTGATATCCTGCGCGAGGCTAGCTACTCTCCGGCCATGGCGGAGCACCTAACCTACGAAAAGTCAAAGTCACATTCTTTTGTATACCAAGATGAAGATAAGGTGAGATTTTTGATGCATCATGTCATGTGTGCTCAATATTTAACTTGCTTATGCTATGGTACTATTGCTTCCTATGCGTGTGAATGGTTCTGCATTGCTAACGGTCCTATATTATTCTACTAAATACAGAGAGTTTCGAGTGCTGACGAAAATGTGAGTAGAATATGAAGGTGTCATTGCTTTGTTTTCCCTTATCTATACCTCAAAATTTTCACTCACATTATTTGCTTGTGCTTCTTGTGCCTCTTCTGTTTATTCTATGTAGTATGCACGAGAGATTATGCAATTATTTAGCCGTGCGTATTTCATGTCTAAGTTCACACCTTTTCACAGTAATTGATATGAAATATCCTAACACTTGTACCTGTATGATTTCAATATCAAAACAGTCGGACCAATTGTGCTTAACGATGATGGTACTCCATTTGTTGACCCTGCAACTGGTGACCAAGTTGAAACATATACCAATGACGACATTGAATCGTTCGCGAGGGCGTGGACAGGTTTTACTCGAGTTGCTGTGCGAGGAAACTATGAGGATACTGGGACTGGATCATCTAGTAACCGGTTAGACCCACTGAAGATAAATGAAGAGTGGCGAGATCCATTCCCCAAGTCCAAACTGAATAACGCTGGCTTTATTGGCGATCGCTACCCATTATGTGCTGACCTTAGCGCTCGGTCATTTCTAAAAGCAGGTGCAAAGTACAGGCTTTTGGGAGGAAGTTCATCCCCTGAGTTGATGACAGACCCCATTGAGCTGTCAAACGATGCGACGTACAACATTACTCGAGCTGAATTATCCCCATCTTCAGCACTCTACCAAAGGCTCTACAATGGAGGAATATACGAGCTCATTTATGAGTTGGAGAGTGATCTTTCATGTTTTCCTAACAGCATAGAGTGTGACGTTGACACCCTTCGTGTAGTAAAGGTTGGGTCAGTTTACTACGAGTTTGTTGAGCAGCCCTGTGTTCAAATGGCGTTCTATGATAACGGAAAGCAGATTCAATTACGAGACAACTACCGTTTGGGTCAGATGTGCGCAAACCCGGATCTCACGAACGCCCGAGAAGCCTGTTGCAGACCAGATCGGCTAGCTGAGGTAAGAACAGCAGTGATGGAGACGGGTGTCACGTATTTCTATGATGGGGAACGCATGACCTACGCTACTGCCAAGGACCGGTGTATCGAGTACGGGAAAGACCTCTGTTTATATGAAAAAGTCTCTGTTCTTCCAAGTAACGAAAGTTGGAGAAAAGGGTATCATTGGACAAATGTTGACTGCGGAATCAATGTGAAAGTGAATTCGTGAGTACTCGTTTATTCAATCCTTTGATGTTTGCTAACTGGCATCATTTAATCTCATGTGTATTCCTATACTATGAAAATATTGCCCACTTCAGAGAGGGCCAAGTTGCCATTGTCCATGACGCCAAATCGTCATATATTGACAATATTCCATACCACATTGAAGAAGAAAATACACTCAACTGGTTTCGGGTGTTTTGGAACGGCGATGGCAGCTATCCTGGCAGCAGCGATACAAATACATGTGCTGACAATAACTGCAAAACTATGAATGATGGGAGGTAAGTGAATGCTCCAATGCCATCTCAACTAATTGAATCTACATTTGGCTCAATCATTCTCGCCTGTCATGCTCGCTGGCTGGCCGGAATTCAGCTGCTTGTGCAAAACGACTGTGACAAAAAGTGTGGTCTTTACTGGCGAGCCAAATGCTATTTCCAAACAGGATGTCATGTCTCAACTATCTATTGGAATAATTGGTCCTCCAGCAGGCGGCACCATAACTGATGCTGGTGATGGTCTGAAAGTTCACACAGTTGGAGGCAACGTTGACGGCACCACTGTATTTGAAGTTCGAGACGAAAAAGGAAGATCTTTTTACTTAAAGAATCAACTTTCAACTGTTGGCCTAGAAGGCTGGACAATGCCACCCCAAATTCAAGAAGCTGAAGATGCCACTATGTCAAATGTTGTGAGTTCTGGTCAGAAGACCACCTTATCATTCCTTCATGCATACACACAAAACTGACAGCGTTTCTGTGTCCATTCCTTATTACTTTCATCCTTGCTAGATTGTGAAATCCTCAAGTTCAGCCTCTTTTGTTGAAATGAGTGGCAATTCGTCTTCATACGTTGAATGGCATGTCGAAGTTCCTAGCATGGGGAAGTACTTTATTTCTTTCAGATATGCACTTGATACTTCACCACAGCCACTGTCCATTGTAGTGAATGGAGATATTGTCACGCGCCAGCCTGCCAACCCAGATGCTATCTCTTCGTCTACATCTTCGACTTTGCCTTCAACTTTGCTTGATCCCCGTCCTTTGGAAAAGGTTGGAAACAACGGTGTGCCTGCGGAGGCATTTCCTCTCGGCATATGCCAGGGCGACTGCGATAGGGACAGCGACTGCCAAGTAAGTGTCGAGAGACTGTGTCGCGTGCGCCACATGATCTTGTTGTCTCANCTTTCAACGAACTGGCACCACCCCCGTACCTGGCTGTGAAGGGGCAGGCGATTCCTCTACGGACTACTGCTACGAGCGTCCTGCCCCCGATGAGCTTTGGAGAATGGGCAATGATGGTAGTCCGTCAGAACTCTTTCCATTGGAAAAATGTGAAGGAGACTGTGATAGTGATGACGATTGTGCTCATGGGTTGTTTTGCATGCTAAATGATGCTCTAGAACCCATCCCTGGGTGCCATGGCGCCCAAACAATACGTGATGATTATTGCGCCGATATTGATGACTTCACCCATCCTTTATTTCTTCCTACTGGTGGATGGGATAATGATTGGCACTATTCTGTACCTCTTGAAGTCAATCTCGTTGGTGGATCAAATACAGTTCGTGCATCCCTTCCCGATGGCTTCATCAGAGGTCCAAATATTGATCACATCAAAATTGAGGGAGGATCTGCTGCATTTTCTACATCTTCTTTCCGCAATCCACCCCACTTTATTAGTAAGTTGACTTCCCACATGTGTATAATTATATACCGTTGAAACATCTGCTGATCGGTTAAAACTGCTCATGTATCATATTATTATAGGCCTCATTCCGGATTCAGATAAGGGTGAGAAGACTCAGCGGGATGCACAATATGAAACCGATGCAGTTCTTGATCATTACTTCTATCAAGACAACGTTGCTCCCTTCCTTTGCACCCGGATCATGCAACGCTTCTCATTTTCCAATCCATCTCCAAGATNGTATCGTATCCAATATTGAAACGCTCAAGGTATCTGCATGAGTGCTTGGCTGTTTAGGAGTCTAAAATAAATATGCATACATGGAAAGTGTTTTTAGTGCTTTGCCTAGAGGTAGGCCCCGATTGCTCTTATCATCCTCCACTGAAGAGATGATAAAGTAGTATATTTTGGTAATGATTTTTAAGTGAGGTTGATTTGTGATATCCTATCAATGATTTAGAGCTTCCGCTCTAACTCCCCAGTCTGTGCTCTTTCCTTTCACCCTTCTCCTCTTTCCTTTCCTCCCTTCGTATCAAACCTCTTCATCGGTGTTATTTGGAACTTTAATTAATGATACTGGATTACTGTAGTTGTTGCAGGTTGTTGCCCATCAAACTCTTCTGGCGTAATCGGGGATGGTAATTTAATTATATAATTGGCCTTGCTTTTTTCGTGACGAAGCAAACAGATTTCCTTCTCATTTTCCAATCCATCTCCAAGATTTGTGACAAGCTGTGTGGAGGCATTCAGATCAGGTAGCTACACTTCTGGATCAGTCTCCTTCGGCTCGACCGAGTATGGAAGCCTTGAGGCAATGGCTGCAAGCATCTTACTTGATAGGGAAGCAACTGATTTTTCTGTTACAAGGGATCCTAGTCATGGTAGCATGAAGGAACCTATGCTGAAAGTGACTCATCTTTTGAGAAGTTTTCAATACAAGACAAGCATTCCTAATGATACTGATGGCCCTCCTATTCAGACTACATACCACTTGAACATTTGGGACATAGACGACAAGATTGGGCACGGGTGAGAACATTGCAAATATACAGCTTTGATTGTATGATTATTCTTTTGGTTGTCAACAAATTCATCCTGATATATGTCTTTACTTGTGTCTCTTTTTTCCGTAGACCTTATGAATTTCCGTCAGTGTTCTCTTTCTTCTTACCCGAGTATGTGCCTGACTCAGGGCCCAACCACTCGGCAAAATTGACTTCACCAGAGTCAATGGTCGTGACCATGCCAAATGTTGTGAACCTTCTCAATGGCATGTTCTCCTTGATTAAATATGGTTTGTCCGATTGCCATGATGGGTTTTCAAAGTATCCAGGTTATGGATCCTGCCATGACGACGGTCTTTATGGAAGGTCCTATGGGCACTTGTTCTACGAGCCAACAAATACGTCTCTCACTGAACAGGCTGAGGAACTCGCTCTTCTCTTGACTGCAGGTCGTTTGAGCAACGACAATCTCAACAGGATTGTTCAAGCGTGTTCTCCTCTCACTGATAGTCACCAAAAAACCAGGTGCATGATGCAATTAATAATAACAGCAGCTGAGTTCCATACCACAAATGCTGCGGTAACGCAGAGTGGAGAAGATATAGCCAGCGAATCTACTGGAGGGAGTAGCAGCACAGAATCATACAAGGCGATAGTCTATTACTACCTGAGCGGAGGGCTGGACTCCTACCTAATGCTAGCTCCCCACACCTGTGATGGCGAGGTAAATGATACTGTATACGATAGGTACAGGAAAGTTCGTGGCAAAAGTGCTATTTCTGAGGGCCTTGGCCTGCCCTTGAACCGTATGTGGGAAATTCAAGCTGACAACACCACCCAGCCATGCTCATCTTTTGGTATCCACGAAAATTTGCCAGTGATGAAACAACTTTATGATCAGAAAAAGTTGAATTTCATTGCAAATGCGGGGCTGCTTCCCAAGCCTCTGGATGTGAACAACTACAGGGAAGGGACAGCAGGGGTTTGGCTTTTTGCCCACAATGGGATGCGATTAGAAACGGAGAGGGAAGATGTGCATGATGAATTTGCAGGAACTGGTAAGTAGTTGAAATCTGTACTTTCTTGCACATAAAAAATCCATGCTCAAACTAAGCCTAATGTATGCCATCTCATCTCGATACAAAATGCAGGGGTTGGTGGAAGGATTGCCGATGTCATGAGCCAGGCAGGAATTACAACTAGTACTTTCTCAATCAATGGACAGCAAGCAGTGTTAAACGGAGTAGCGGGTCAAGGGTCATCACAGTTCATTTGTAGCCGTAATGGTTTGTCTGCTTTCAACGAAGAGCCATCCATTGATAATATGGATAGTGTAATCAAGGCCCTCAATAATGCGACAACCCCAGAGAGTGGATACTTCGCTAAGACATGGTCATCTAAACTGACAGAGATTTTTGAGAAGCAAGATGTGCTAAAAGCAGAGCTTGACAAGACCACAGTGACCACTACGTTCCCAGAATCGAGCACAGGGGAGGAATTCAAAATGGTCACACAGATTATGCAAACCGCAGAAGCGAGAGGGTCCAAGCGTGACATATTTTACGTAGACACAAACGGTGAGGCATTCTGACGAATTGTTGTGGAGTCTTTTTCCCTGAATGAATTCTGCAACTCTGCTAACACCCTTTCTCGACTCACAGGTTTCGATACTCACAGCAATGCTGATGTGAGGCTGATAGAAAGATTCACTGATATGAATGCTGTCTTTGAGGCATTTGTAGATGAATTGAAAGCTTTGAGCCTTTGGGAATCTACTGTAGTTGTACAGTTCACCGAGTTTGGTAGGACACTCGATCAGAATTCAAACTCTGGTGCTGACCATGCATGGGGTACGTTGGCTCTTTTAGTTTCATTGCTTTCTATTGCTTGTTTTCTATTTGGGTTGCTACCTCCACTCACATTCATCCTTGATACTTCCATCAACAGGCGGCCATCACTTCATGTTTGGCGGAGCTGTTGCCGGCGGCAAAGTCCTTGGGCAGTACCCAAGTTCTTTTGAGGTAGGCGACCCAGATGGGATCGCCTTGAAAAGGGGTAGGATGATCCCTACAACTCCATGGGATGCAATGTGGTTTGGTGTTGCGGAGTGGTTTGGAATTCCTGCAACGGGGCCGGGAATGGACAAGGTGTTGCCAATGCACAAGAACTTTCCTTCGGACAAGCTCTATGGCAAAGGCGACCTTTTTGATTTATTGGGTTCGGGTGGAGATGAGAGTGTCTCATAATTGGAACGTGCAGGTTATGGGGATTTCTTTATTTGGAGAATGCTGTTGACACTCAAGACAACTTCGTCAATGCAAAATTAGTGTAAAGAACATGCATCAAGAAGAAATAAAATGGGAAATCAGTATAAACTAATACTATTTGATAAATAGTTGGGTGTCACCAAGCAGTGCATCTTTGTTAAATTTCTGGCAAGTCTGTGGCAATCCAGGGAACATGTTGGCGTTCAAGTTCCCGTCCAATAATTGCCATGGCTGCATCCTTTGTTTTCTCATCTGGCCACCATATTCTATTTCGTGCATTTTTCTTAATTCCCACGTATTCTGAAATTTCAGATGCAGACGTATAGCGCAACTCATTCAATACTGCCGAGACATGCTTATCGTTTTCGTCATTTGGATCCGGCCATATATTAAACCCCTCTGTAACAATGATTGGTCTACTAGATTCAATTGTTTTTCTTGCACCTTCAAGCAGTTCACCCTCATGACCTTCCACATCGAGATGCAAAAGTGATACACTTTGTTGTAAATTGAGCGAATCTAGAGTAATAGCATTCAACCAAGAAGCCCGAGCTTGGAATCTGGATTTCTTCTTCGCAGAACCACTGTTTACATTTTCCTCTGTATGGACCTTAATGTGCTCGGTGGATGACCCAATGAAAGCAACCTTTGTGTTGTTGGAGCTCAAAACACCAATTTGTGCACACAAATTACCAATCTTGTTTACATTGGCCAAATCTATCATATCTTTTACGTACTGTTCGGATGGATCAATGGCGATGACTTTGCCTGGGTTTTGTGGTTGTAGGGTTTCCAGCAGTAGTGCCCATGGTAATGCATTGTCTCCTATCCAACTCCCCGTGTTCACAATATTTTTTGATGGATCCAATACACCTGCCTGCACGAGACAAATAGAATTTGGTATATTAATATATCATATTTCATGGCATAGCATGTTTCCAGTTGCAAAGTGGCAGAAAAGCAAGCAATTGGCACTCACGCGAAGTAATTTGGCAACTATTCTCCGAAGAAGGCGTTCGGTAACCGACCGTATATGAATGTAGCTTTTATCGACAATTGAACCTTTGTCGTCCTCCTTATTTTCCAAAGCAGACTGTATTTCAGCCGCAAGTCGACCAGTGAGGTTCAAGTAGATTCTTTCCTCTGGAAAATGGATACTGTATTTACCATACTCAATAATGGGAGCTTTGACGAGAGCTTCCTGTAGTGAATGAAATACACAACAAGGAGTGGGTAGACTGTAAATATATTGCACAGTGAAATAGCACAGCAAAAAATGTTGCTTTGACTCACTGGCATTGAAATTTTCACTCGTTCATTTGGATCGAGTCCCAGGCCTTCAAGAGTGTTATTGGATGCTGGTCTACATTTTTCAATGCAAACTAGGCCTTCTTTTAAGGGGCGTGGGTCTATTGATGGGCAGAATGGCTCCAGCGACAACGACGACCCGCTGTCAATTATTTCGTTGTCATGGGATAGTAGCCACGCTTGTTGGAAATACAATCCTATGAGAAATATAGCTCCTAGAATGAATGCTATGGTATAATTTCTTGGTGCCTCCCGTCGGTGCCTCCCAGCGGAGAGATCTTGCTTCCTATTGCTGAGCCTGCCCAGACTTATATTACGTTTGTTGCCCGCTGTCACCGTGATTCCATTTGCTGGTTGTTTTTGGGAGAGCCGTCGCAACATCATGGGAGATGTGGCAAAGGATGTTCGGGAGAGATAAAAATGCTAACTGAAACTGAAGAAAATCACTTCACATCATTTTGATTTTGAAAGCGATGAGGTCGCGTGCCAAAACGGCCAGGGCACGGCAACATGCCGAGGAATGAAGCGGACCTTTATTTTGCTGAGAATTCTCAGAAAGAATCCAGGTGCCAGGTGTCTTCCCGTTCTCAGTGCTCAATCACAGTCAATCACCCAGGAAGATGGGCGTTGGCGTGAGTTTGGGAAAAGATTGGCATTTTTTTTATAATCGGACATTTCAAAAAAATCTGTGTGGTAGAAACAATTCTCAAC
>JAZGVS010000443.1:0-14801 GCA_037356235.1 Bacterosira constricta
TAGCAGTAGCAGTAGCAGTAGCAGTAGCAGTAGCAGTAGCAGTAGCAGTAGCAGTGGCAGTGGCAGTAGCAGTGGCAGTAGCAGTGGCAGTAGCAGTAGGCCGTCCAGACAGGATTTGCCCGAAAAATAAAGTTGTTTGATTTTCTTATTTTTTGATTCTATCATTATCTGCTGAAAATTCTACACTATAGTCACTTAGGCGCCAAAAAAAAATACATATGTTTACCCTCCTGTTTTTTCACTTTTGTGTGTTTTTGAGTATTTTTACGTTGGCGGCGCTATAAATATCTAGTGAAAAAATGAGAAAATGCTCAAATTCAATTTTTTAGTTGTTTAATTATATCTTCTTGGTTGTCTGATTAATAGTTACTTAGGTAGTATTTGAAAAAACCAATTGTAACTATCTCATTTTCACAATATACGTCAATTTATGTGCATTTTTACTCTCTTATATAATGCCTCCATGCACCCTCTGAGCAAGTTTCTGGATTCCACTTAGTAATTGCCAGTTTATGCTTTGAGGTCAGAGCATCCTTTTTTCCAAGGCAATCTTCATTCCATTTAATCAATACCCTCCTTCCTTTTTCGTTCAACACCTCCTTCACTTTTCCATTGTACCAGTTGACGAAGGGCTCACCAATATCATCAGTACCGGAGAATAACATTTCAATCTCATAATTCACCAAGGATGAGTCAATTTTTGGTGGTGCATCTTTTTGCATTTTGCTCCATTTATCTCCCTCTCCTCTTTCCATTCTACTATCCCTCACACTTCTCCACTTGCTTTTGAACTCTTTTATTCTATCATTACATTGGTCACTAAGCCCATTTGCATCCGATGACGTTGTTCCAAGAGTTGGCATATCAGGAGGCGCTGGTAAATCTACTGGTGGCTCATCAGGTACCACCTTCTCATCCTTAAGTGGGATGACAACATCAACCAAGAACTTAAAAAGATGTGCGGGTGAGAAATCAGTACCATTCCGGGACCAAGGATGATATGCTTCTACCCATCCAAGTCCAAGATATCTTATCAGCAATTGATCCTTGACCGCTTTTAGTTTTGCTGTTTTACTTTTGAGAGCAGTGTATTGTTCATTTGCTTCCTCTTCAGTTTGCCAACACTTCTCATGATGCCATTGATCCCATAGATACAGATTTTCGACAAAGTTTGAACCTTTATCATCAAGCTTCTTTTCAAGCAATAATTCCATTTTCTCTCTCTTTAAATCTTCTTGCTTTTTCAATGCAGCATTGAATCGCCGTCCATGTTTTTTTGCATGCTTCCTTGCAGTTTGCAGCAATGAATTCTGAAGCTTGGGATGGAGCATGTGGAAAGAGCCAAGTTCTATCTCCTTTTTTTCTGCCGTGCCCTTGCTCTTGTTTGTGATCTCTTTCGTACGCCCTCGTGATGTGTAGGCTTCGTGTCCCCTACCAAAATCATTGTTTACTCTAGATTGACCCATTGCACCACTGTAGTCTAGACGAATCCTCCCAAACCGTGTAATTCCCTCTGTTGCAATTGCGTGACAACTCTCGGAAATGCTATTGTTCGCTGCACGTCCTAAATTCATTTGCTTATCCTCCTCACTAACTTTTGCCATACTCTGTTCTCCCTCACCAATATAAGCCGCTGTTGCCTTGTCTTTTCTCAACATATCAGTGTACATCACAAGAGAAAATTCTTCCGCCAGTTTGATTGTCAAGTCATTAGTTTCAATATTCTCTTGTCGTACGGGATAAAACAACTCAGCAAGTAATTCATCATATATAAGCTTCTTGTCCGCCACTAATCGAGATCCAACAGCAAAACAAGTATGCTCTTCAAACATATATTCCATGTATTCCTTGAACGACGGCACTTTGTCTTGAATAGGTTTCAATATACCCATCATGTAATCTTGATCAAGTATCAAGTCGCCATTTTCTGCAATCTCTTGCAATGCATTATTGATTAGCTCGGCGACTTCTGCCATGTCAGTGATTCCGAAGTCTTCGTCAGCGAGTAAGTGCGCACTCCCAGTAAGCCAACGGTGTGGAAGAACAATGGCAACATGCATGATAGATAGAAGACGGAACGAGGCAATCATTTCTAAAGAGCGCAGCACAATATAAAGATTCTTTTGGAGGATGCTATGATCTTTTGTCTTGGATGAGAGCTCTTTATGTAAGAATTGAATGTAGTATTTCCTATTCATGTAGGCAACGATGGCACCTTCTGTTCCACTGTCTTGTCTTGATCCTGCAGTGACTCTCAATACTGGGAAGAGTAGTGCTCCTGGATGGTACCGCCTCATCCAAGCCATAAAACGTGCCCCATGACCCTTGGCATAATTTGCCGTTGCTCCAAACTCTTTCTCAATAGCAATGAGATGCTTTTCTATGTTTGTTGATACACGTAAAATAAAGTGGATGTCGTCAACTTCGGGAACCAGATCCGTCAAATACGTATCCAGATGTTTCAGCCCAGCTCCGACCCAAATACATCGGAGATGATGCCAACAGTCGCCAACAAACAACTTGATGTCCTTCTCTTCAATACCTTCATCCTTACAAATTTGGGAGATCGTAGCGATGAGCATTATTCTCATCTTGCGTGCAGTGTTGCAAGTGTCTGTCATGACGTTTGCGTTGTTGAACTTGGATAGACTTAACCCCTTCTTGTTTGGTATGCTATCGAGGAGTTCTTGCAGCTCGGGATCGTCGCCATACATGTCTTCAGTTACCGTACGCCAGTCATCAAGCAAATCTCCAGCCTCTTTGAAGGTGCGGAGTATAGAAGCATGAATATGCTCTGCTGTTTTACCTTCAGGTACAATGGTGGCGTCAAGAACGACACTTTTGTATCCACTGTCGGCCATGTATCCAATGACGACATTCTCGAACTCGGTCTGTCGCCTATCGGTACCGTCAGTGTGCAACTGATCAAATTTAGGTAGCTTGGCAAGATGTTGTGCGGCAAGTGTCTTCGTGATGACAACCAACAATGACCGACAATCTCTAACAAAACTTACACTTGGCAAATCATCTGCTACTTTAGTTTTATCTGGGTTGGATGTAGTAAAGATAACAGTGCAAATATTATCAGTTAGAATGACAACAATGAACATGAAATAAAAGGTAAACAAAATGATACTTACTTGTTTCAATGAGCTCTGGACAAACAAGGGAAATGACAGATAAAATATTGGCAGACACACAAGAGGGGGGCGTTCGATGAGATAAAAGTTCTATGATAAGCTGGATAACCCAGTTAGGCCATGCCCCCTTCTTCGACCAATCCTTAGATAAAGTCCGCGGTGTCAGCTCTCTTATTCGTCGCTCGTAATCATCCTTCAACTCTTCAATCCTTATCTCCAAGTCTTGATTCTCTCGGACCAACACTTGATTATCTAGGGCCAATTCATATCTTTCCTTTGACTCCAAACACAATGCATCCTTCAGCTCCTCTATACGATCCTCGCCTCGTCGGACTTTTGCCATGCGGTCAGAAGAAAGTAGCTTGGCACAAGATGCAGTGGCTTCTAACTGCTCAGCTTTGGTAGACGCTACTGCAAACCCGTTCGCGAGTTGAGCGCAAGTTTTAACCATGAACTCCATTCGGCCATGGTATTCCTTCTCAAGTTTTCTGACTGCTGCATTCTTCGCTAGTATCGTCTCCGAGTACTCTTTGCGCTCTTCTCTATGAGTTGATTTTGAGTTGACTTTCAGCTGAGACAAGTCTAGTTCCTTTTGTAATAGAGTTGACTTAGCTTTAGTCGATAAACCAACAATCGTATCAACAGAATGCTTGTGGTTCACCTTCATAGCATCCACCATGGCATCCGTCACCCCTCTCTCCTGAAACAGTTTCTCATTCTGCTTTTGTATAGTTTCACTCCGCTTCTTAGAACAGTATAGTCTCTCTTCAATAACGGACGTCTTTGCCTTAGCAATGGTGGCAACATCCCGTTCATGCTCTACCGCCAACACCCTCTTGTCTGCGTCTTCAACCATATCTGCTATCGCCGAATCACGATCCCGTCTATGAGCAGATATTTTCTTCTCTGCCAAATCTCTGACCTCGGAGTTCTCGGCCCTTTGAGCTGTTAGCATATCATTGCACTCCCGCCGGTTTGCTTGGAGGTCTTGGCCCATTTGGTGAATGACCACCTTCTTTGCATCAATAACTTGGTCTTTCTTCATTAGCTGCTGTCTAGAAGACTCAAGCTCTTGCATCAGCTTGGCTATTGTTGTGTCTCTCTCCAAGATGGTGTCATCCTTAGCCACTAGATGATTGCGACAGTCAGTTACTTTCATTTTCTTGTATGGATTAGGGACAATATCAACACGATTGCCATCCTGGCCAGATGCAGCAGATGCATTTTCCGGTTGAGTGGGAGCAGCTGGAGTGGGGGATGGATGTGATGGCTTGGTGTCACCCCCCTTTGATACGGTATCCAAACTTCCTTTTCTTCGTTGGCATTGTCTTCTTTTTTTCGCTAGAGGAACCTCAACATTAGGACCAGGCTTCACTTTCACAGCGAGCTCACCATCATGGGTAGGTGGATCCATTTCTAATGAATTGATAAGAAGGGGTAAACAGTAAGGATTAGTATGGAGATAGTATTGATGATAACGAAACACAATATAATCACATTCTAATTTCTTCTCAACAGAATCCTTTTACTATTATTGATCTTAATTTTAATACCTATCATGCTATGAAATTGTGAAAGAAGAAAGTGGAGGGAGACAGGGATATTAATAAAAGATGAATGGTATTATATGAAAATGGCATTTTTTAAAACACTGAATTTGAACTGACCGGTCTATGGGCTGCTTTGGATATGTGTGCTGAGTGGTTTCAGAAGAGGTGGTTAGTATTTGAACATGGGAAAGTGCCTAACAGCAAAGAGGGGTGGGCCGTAAAATCCCGTACTATTTGGCAAAACTCACTATTTGGTGGAGGATTGGTTCCCTGTTGTGATTGAAGATCTGGTGATTAAGCACAGCACTCTTGGGTGTTATTCGCGTGGGGTGGCAGGGTTTCGTTGAAGGATTCGGTCGGGAACCTGATTTACGGAACAGTTTCATGAGTGACGCGCAGGATTTGGCATTTTGGGGTAATTCCAGAGAAATTGTCTCTCACGATTTTCTAGAGATATTAAAACTTACCCGAGCATCACTCCGATATTGCTCTATCCGTTGCGATGCGGCTATGGTCGCGGGGGTGGAGACGTCGCAGACTGGAGGACAATTTGGGAGGAGACAATTCGGCGTGGCCAGGTCGAATTCGTTTGCTGTCGTCGTCGATAAAGTACAAGGTCGTGTGACAATGCAGTGGCTTCCGCGGATGATGTGACAATCAAATGGGATGGATGGACGAATGTGGAGTTGTTTGGCTTATATTCTGACGAATTAGAACAGGATAGGATGAGATGGGGAGGAGGAAGACGGCAGCGGCTTGGGGAGGTTGGAGAGAAGGTGTGCCATTGTGACGGATTTGGTGAAAATCCGCTCTAAAACAATAATGAGTGGTTGGTTCGTGATTCTGCCAACGTGGCGAAGATCCGAGTTTTTTGCGGAACTTTGCCACGTCAAGATAACATTGGTTACTCCAATGCTGATCAAGCAGCAATGGCGGCCAATATCATGACGGGTGGTGTTGTCATCAATTGACCGTTGGAAATACGGTGAATCCGCGTTCACCGTCTGACCCCTCGTTCGACGATCGAGCTGGGGAGGTAGATGCCGGATCGGGCGTCAACTTTTTTTGGCGGGAAACTTTGGCGGGAAGGAAATGAGAGTAAGTAGTCCAGATCCCCTAAGTCTACCACACTGGCGTCTATCGCCTAGGAGCACTACAGCAGCTAGTTGTAGTGCACTCATAAATTAGACACAATGTTATTTACCAAACCATTGTACCTAAGAGCACACTTCAACATATGCATATACCTATTGGAGAAATAAATATTAAAATTTATGACACTTTGTGTCACACGTTTCTAAAATCGACAAGATCGGTATCGGACTTAGGCCGATACTGGTGAGTAGAATCTGGGTATACCCCCGACCCAGAAATAAGAATGAAATGCCACGACACTCCCATGAGAATGAGATGTTATTTGCACTATTTCAATTTGTTTGAATTCAAATAGCAAATAATGGATCATAAGTTTTCAGTTTTATTATTATAAGGTAGTAGAAAGGATAGCGACCAGAGAAGGTGCGGAGGATAGTAATGTGATGTAGGAATGTAGCTAGGGCTTAATAGTAATCTTTCTGCAAACGATGAGCAAACGATGAGCAAACCGAGTGAATCTAGGATTGAGGAAATGAAGCGGTAGCTGAAGCTGGCTGAATCAGATAGGATGAGAAGACAAATGCGTCGAGTTGAAGAAAGACATGGAGGATGGTAAAAGCGGGCTCCAACCATGTGATCAAATTAGCATAAGTGAAGTAGTGAGGGCATTATCTTTTAATGCTTCTTCCACGGTATATTGGGGGTTTGAACTATGATTCTGTAACTGTAACTGTTGATCGTTGTTATCCGATCTCAAGCAAACCAATACTTGTACTACTACTGTGTGCATTACAGTTTGCACACATGGATATCTCAGCACAAAATCAAATCAAGTAATATGCGGTATTTATTTCTATTGATTAGCTGGGTCTGAATGAAGCTCCTTTCATATCGTAGACTGGGAACCTCCTCTGAGAATGCAGAGATATTGATTTCATCTATTTCTTTCTCCCTATTTATGACTAACACATGGCATTTTGATTTGCAACCAACCCTTGTAACCTTGTAAATACCTCTAAATGAGTAGCTGAGACCTGTCGCACAGTGTGCTTTCACTCTCCACACATTGGTACATCTAAAGCCGTTAATATATAAAATGAGCTTTTGATGGTCTCCCAAAATTCCAAAATTCTGTCTACCCGTTACACCCTTCTCGTACTTTGCCCACAGTACAGATGGATTGTGTGAGATATTGAGGAAATTTGTTGCTGCGCCCAGCAAATGGAATAAGATTCATGTTTGTTAGCAAAATTGCCAGGAACTTCTTGTCGGGAATCTGACCTACCGAAGCTTCTCAATTTCTGCATTGTATCAACGAAAATTTATCGTGTGATACATATTTTTTATTTATCAAGCTCTATGTAAATAGAAGACTCACCAATCCTTGAGGAGGATATGGAATTTATGTGGGTTGGCTCAAATCTTTCTTATGCTTGTTTCTACTGTTGCTCATGATATCATACGATAGCGCCCGCGGGACCACCAAAGAGTTTCGGGTGATAGAAGAAGACTTAATCATCTCCAAGATACCGCTCAAAGCCACACTTCTTGGAGTACCCCGAAAAAATCGCCTGTGGTGTTGAAAAGACAACACAATCATCAGTGCGACGAATATACTGAAACCATTGCGTAGGTTCTCACTGGTGTTGGTTGAGGATCAATCTTGCTGAAGATTTCCATCTTGTTGTCACATTCATCGCGGAAAAGGTCAAAAGTCCAAGTCAGGAAGATTGCCATCGTAGATAGTTCCACCCTGCTCAATTGATGTTGGACCCTGTGCTGCGCTCATGTTGGTGTGGTATTCACCCAAAGTGTTACTTTTTGCCAGCTGCGACGCATCTTAGGTTTTTGGCATTGGGGTCCTTCTTCTCATTCCGCGCCATGACTTCATTGTTGAGAACGGCTGTCTTCCCCTTGGAACTCTTATTAGGGCGATCCGATTATATGAGCTTCACCTCGATTTCAGTGTTGGTGGCTAGCTTGTTGGTTGGCTTACGCTTACGGCCGGTCGTGGCGATGATTGCTGCCGATGCCATGAGAGAGGCCGCTCGGATAGGTCTGCGGGAGGCGACTGTTGGGGCAGCTGGCTTGTCCACTGCAGCTGCCTTGAGGGAAGCCGGCTGGGTGGATTTCTTCTGGATGTGGTTTCTAAGCGTAAATAGCTAAAACCCAATCGACCATCAAAATTGCCCCTCGTCCCAGCAAAATTACCGCGAAGCCTCTCAATTAGCTGTACTTACTACCAACCCTCTCAATTAGCTGTACCAACGAAAATTTGAGGGCCTAAACCACAACATGAAGCTGTTATAACCTGTTGGAATGTGATATTGTGCTTCTGGTGTCTCTTGGACTTCCCCATTGTAAAATGGTAAAGGCCACTCGAATAAAAAAAGATACTGGTGACTCCTTCAGCTCATTTTTTGTCATTCGATAAAACACATTTTTATTTTCTATCCCGCAGTATATTATTTGCTACATGATAGTAGGCAATTTAATTCAAAAGAGAGTCCAAATTGTCACTGGCATCATCCTCCTTACTATCACTATCCATACCCAAATCATCCAAAGCATCACCCAAACCCAAAACAATATCCTTCGCGCTAGCCTCCCTCTTCTTGCGTTCGGCCTCCTGCTTCTCCAAGTACATGCGAGCGGTCTCATCAGCCTGTTCGTAAACCTTTTTAGGATCCTTGATCATGTCACCAGGCTCTGGCTCCAAAGTCTTTGTGCTGAGTGCTATACGACCATTGGCCTTATCGTGATCGATAATCATGCATTTAATCTTCTGTCCAGGTTCCAGAACGGCCTCGAGGTCATTAATGCGATCCATGGAAATTTGGGAAATGTGAAGAAGTCCAGACATGCCACCAACTTCGACGAAGGCTCCGTAGGGTTTGAGGGCCTTGACAATACCGTCAATGACATCTCCTCGTGAGAGGTCTTCCATCTGGGCCTCAACAACAGCGCGACGGTTCGAGACAACAAGCTTATTGTCCTCTTCATTCACTTCAAGGAATTTGAGTGGAAGGGTCTGTCCGATGAGGTCTTCATCGGGCAGACGGCCAGTGAGGTGAGATCCGGGGAGGAAGGCACGAAGACCCTCAACGAGGAAGATGGCACCACCACGGTTGACGCTGACGCACTGGGCATCGAATGCCTCGTCAGTATCCTGCTTGGCAATGACCTTCTCCCATGCCTCGCGGTATTGGATTCGTCGAATGGAAACCATGAGCTGGCCATTCTCGTCTTCCTCTGAGATGATCTGGAAACTACGCTCCTCATCAAGATTGACAAGGGATTCGATGGACGAGCCCTGTTCTTGAATGAGGGCAGCTTCCTGGAGGGGGAGGAAGGCGGAAGCCTTGGCTCCAATGTCAACGATGCAGCCACCCTTGTCGTACTGAACAATGCTTCCCTTAACGACGTCGTTGCGGTTGAAGGAGTAGTCGGTGGCAGCGACTGCCTCAGAGAAGGATTCGTAGGAGAAGCCTACCTCCGCTTCAACTTCGGGGCTGATGACAATTTGAGGACCCTTATAATTCATTTTGATGCGGTCAAATCTTGTCATTTGCTCCTGTGGCTTCTTCTCTACTGGTGCTTCAACAGTGGAGAAAAGGGCTGTGGCAGCGCGGCTGAGGGTGAAAATTGGAGAACAGGGAGTTCAGTAGAGAGAAGAAGGAATTGAATAGTTAGAAAACATTAGCCAAAGGGTGTAAAAATAAAAGGATGAACAGCCGAGACAAACAACGAAAGCAGGGCCTGACAGGAACAAGACAGATGTCAATTTCTTTTTTATGCACATCTCTTCCCATCCAACAATATATTCATCAAACCCAGTCTCTCAAGAGAGAAATTGATAATCTTGACAAGAGACCCCCTCGTCGAAAATCACAATGGTTTTCCATTCTTTGCCATTTTCTCACGTCCTTTGGCTAAGACTGCAGGGGTATTGTCTAAAAGGGATGGTGAAATTCGCTTGGCTCAATCATGTATCATGGTTGATCCTTAGCCATCCATTCAGCGCGTCCACATGATGTGCGTCGCTCTCTCCTCAAGTAGATCGTTACTCGAACGTGGATCTCTCCCGCTGCACCTTTGGATTCGCGGCTGACGTGAGGTGTAAAAGGAGAGCACGGCGTAGAAAACGATGGTCGATTTTTTGGGTCCCTCCCCCCAGCATGGAGTTTTTCCACTGCCGCCGTGTGATGGCAACAGCAATCCTGCAGGAGGTCCAATGATCATGATGTTGTGAACCATCATATGGGGAGAGCTATAGCGAGCGCCCTCCTCGGCCGTGAGAGGAGAGAATGTTCGCTCGTTGTTTTGGGTGGGCCTAACGCAGGAGACTCTCTCTGCCATCCGACTCGTTTTCAGTGTATGCCTTGCGACGGCACACCTGCAGCGATTTTTTCGCCATGATTCCTCCCATCAAAATCTAAATCGACTACTCGCGCCGAACCCTTCAACATTCTTCCATCAGCCGACAAAAAGAGTCGGGGGCAGCGAAACAGGAGCGCAAACAAAGATTGAACCAATCACCGCCCGAGGAACAACTTCGATAATACTCACTTCTGACCAACAGTTGAGAAGGCCGAGGCACTTCCCGCAAGGGCGACTAATGCAAATCCAAACTTCATTTTAACAAATTGGTCTATTCAACAATAAAAATATAACAGGCAGCAATATTTTGCTTGGTGTTATTGTTGGAAACCGGCTGATTTACAGGATGGTGGATGTCGACGGTGCACGGTGCACAGACTCGCGGCGTTTTTACAGCTGGATGGTGATGGTTGAGGAGTTGAGGGGAGCCGCCACCGGCCGGTGGCAAAGAAAGGGTGCGTATTGTTGCATCTGTCACTGTCAAACGACCGTCAGACAGACCAAACCTTTGTGACGCACCAAGTTGCCATCATCTTGAGCTTCGTTGAATTTGTTTGTATATTTTATTTTATTTTATTTAGCATCTAGTTGTAGTGTGAATGAGAGTATTTTGATTTATGTGAATGGAAAGGAAGCTTGCGATTTGAGGAGATTGGGGGTCTGGCCTTTGACCTGTTTGGTTGACTCGACTCAAAATGTACCTAGGTACTTACATGAGTACCTACTGTACCTATTATCGCCTAGCTACTTCTCTCTAAGTATTAGATATGGTAGAGAGCTCTCTCTAGCTACCTCTCTAGCCCTATGTTGTAGAGACAAATCATTCCCACATAACCCCCCGCAGAGCATAAGCGTAATGCAGCTGATATGCCATCATAGTTCAGGCAGCAGGACCAAAAGACTGCAGCCACATCCCCGAACTTTATGGCCTTTTTCAAGAAACTCAACAAGGGTATATGAAGGAGAATCATGTATTTGAGACGAAGACTCTGGGACAATCTTTGAAACATGAACTGATACTAGACACACGGCGAACAATACTACGGACAAAAATAGCTCTACAGTCTATCTCTTGATTACTGCCTTCCAAATCAGAGGAAACCAAACACAAAGAACAACAAACCACAAATTATTGAGAATAATCCCTTCCTGTCTGCTCCGACAGGCTACTACTTTGAGCCCAGATGCTAATGATTTAGCTAAGGGGAGGGTGGAATGATCCGTCATTGACAAAGGAAAAAACAAAACAAACAAAGTAGGAGGTGAATACTTCAGAAGTTTCTGTAAGTATTAGAACAATAGAAGAGGCATTAAGAGATACACGTTGAACGCGGATTCAAATAGCAGATTGTTTTCTTGGGGGATAGAAAAAGCCAAATTATGTTCTGCCAAAAGTAGACGGGTGAGCAATATTTACAGATAAAGGTAGGCGCTCATACACTTAGAGTTGTAATGCGATAGATACCAGTTTACCAGTTTACCAATTCCGCATTTGGATACACCACACTTCTTCCACAGATAATATGTCACACTCACACTTTAGGTACAGTACACTCATCAACATACCTACAATAATTACTCACACACATGCTCACACTACACAGTTTGACCAGCAATAATGCCTCCAAAATGTAGACTTGCAGCTATTACCATAGTTATTGGTATTAGTATTAGAACCTCTCCAAACTCCCATCGTCGTCGTCCAACCTCCTCCCTTCCTCCTATACTTCGCCGGTCGTAAGATAAATTACTTTGATTGCACTAAATATCTACCAGCTTTGAGCACTAAGTGATACTAGATACTTAACTCCAGAAACCCAAAACCCAAAAGTGAGATTGAATATAATCTCTTATGGAGGGTCTTGACGGGGTTTTAACAGGACTAGAGGTATTGCATCATATGAGCGCTGGCAACATCTCCGCTTCGACTAGGAACCAATATGGGATCTTTAAAATCAAATTGTTCTTCTCTATCTTTCGCGCAACACTCGTGCAGTGGTCGTAGCAGCTATTCTCGATATAAAGCAGCCAGGCTCAAACCCAAACCCTGCCTATGTTGACCCTTTCCCCTTACGCTCCAATTCTGGTTAATTCCCCCTAATGGTAGCTAGTGTCCGGGAGTTCGACCTTCAATTGTGCCTAGATATTTTTGCTAGTTAAATCACAATACCCTTAGTCCTGTTAACGGATCATCGTCCACTCAAAACATAAAGAAAAGTCTTTGCCTTCAATATGGTAATAGTGATCAGCCAACTCTCTAGTAGTGTAGTAGGTGTACACATGGAGTCAGGAGAGTGTACACTTATGGAGTCATACAAAGTGAGGTGTGACTAAACAGAGATACAGTTTGAGACAGTTTTTAGTCTTATGAGCTACGACAATCTATTTAGTAGGTGTATACACGGAGTCA
Source organism: Bacterosira constricta (assembly GCA_037356235.1). Taxonomy (NCBI): domain Eukaryota; phylum Bacillariophyta; class Thalassiosirophyceae; order Thalassiosirales; family Thalassiosiraceae; genus Bacterosira; species Bacterosira constricta. The sequence continues at coordinate 12,576 of JAZGVS010000443.1, forward strand.
GAAGAGTGTATATATGGAGTTACATGAAATGAGGTGTGACTAAACAGGGAAACAGTTTGAGATAGTTTTTTAATGTAAACTAAGATTATGAGCTACGACAATTTACTCTTTGTAGCTCGTTAAGGCTAAAAACTGTCTCAAACTGTTTCCCTGTGGTCACACCTCATTTTGTATGACTCCATGTGTACACTCTCCTGACTCCATGTGTACACCTACTACAAGTAGTGTTTTTTTAGTTAATTAGCCGTTTTGCATTTTAAATAACCCTTAGCTTTAATCAACTCGTATATTGCTAGTTATTTCATGCCAATATTCATATCTCAGTCAATATGGACTGTTGCAATTGATGCAAACGATCGATTCCCATCATTTACTCATCTACGAACTCTATATATGTTCATGCATCAGATATAGAGCTTTACTTTTTGAGATACTGATCAATACATTTTTTATTGATTGAATTCATGCCAATATGGATCGATATCGACAAAGTTCTATTATTATTCTATTATTCTTTTTGTGTATTAGCTACATTTGATTTGTTACATGCTTTTATAAAGTGTCAAAATACCTGTTTCTTGATTAAGAATCTTGTCTTGTTTTCCAAAGAGACCCTTCACTTCTTTCAAAACTGGTACGATTACCCTGATTTCCATTACGTTTATCTCCAAGTCCGGGATCTTGTCAATCATTGGTTTCCGTTTGTGATATTTAATAAGATTTCTCTTCTCTGCAAGGGTGAGAGACTCATCTTGACTTGCAGTCATCAATATTCCTTTTTCTCGTATCTACGCGATGACATGTGTATCCACTTTGTTTGTCTTGTTTAATATGTGTAGAAAACTCTTTCCGCTAGTTTGAGCTGTCACATTGAATCCAGTTGGCAGTTCTGCCTTGTTTACTTTTTGCTTCTTTTTGAGTGCCTTCTCAAATGTAGCCACCGTTTTTTTATCACGTTGAATCTCACCAGTCTTGTTTTTTTGGATTGCCAATGGGATTAGCAAGTCCATTGCAGCACACCTTCCCAAGGTTTGATCTGGCTCTATCTACTTGTTCTTGAAATCATCAAAAAAGTCTAAGAATAGAGCTGCCTTGCCTCCATCTTGGGCTCTCTTCGCGTCACTTCTTTGCTCAGATATCCACCAATTGAAGGCACGGATGATGGCTGCAATGGCTATGGCTTGACACGATCTTCGCGTTTCGTTCACTTTAGTCTTGGAAACTAAACCTGCAAGTTGGACATAGATCTCAAGTTGTTGTTGGTGATGGGGATGGATGCATATTCGTTGATGGCAAGTATCTGCAAAAGATTTTTACTCGTCTAAGTTTGAAGTGTCGACAACCTCTAGTGATTCTGCTAGTTATACTATGTCGTCCCAGCAATCTATGGTGAATGGAGTTTTGAGTATCAACTCATGATCTGCCTTGGCAGTAAGCCATTTCATACTTTTGCCAAGGTTGACTTGAATGGCTTCTTGTGTTATTGTATGGTGAGATCCAAGTTCAATCTCTTGGTTTGGAAAAGAGTATCCAATATTAAGATCAGCCACTGCAACTTCATCTTCAGCTTAAAAGAATGTTTGTCGTCAATTATCACCAGCAAGCATATAATGTAGAGTATTGCTTGAGAGCCATTTCTCGGCAATATGCTTGTTCCAGACAAAATGATACCATTCAAAGAAAACGTTGATTGTCTTCTCAAAGTATTTGAGTCCCATCTCACCTTCTTGTGGAATATCAGCAAGTGCTGTTTTACATACCGTTTGAATTCAGGTCGTTTCTTGAATTGACCATCTTCCAGCTCAGCTAAAGCTTGGTACATGACATAACATATCTCTGATCCAAAACCAAAACAAGAAATCTGACCTGATGATCCTTTTCCAAATATTGGATCATCTTTCAAAAGCCAGTTGAATGCATCACAAAAGTATGCTTTATTTAATCCATCTAGGAAATATATATGAGTAAGAAACATTGGCTAGTCGCCAGTCGCCAGGCTTGAGTTGATATCAGCCAAAGTCGTATCTTTTGAGTTGAATGATTCAACAAAATCTTTCATGGATATACCTCAGAGAATGGCCTATGCAAACTGCAGGCATCATATTAACGTACCTGTGTAGAACTTCAACCTAGCACTACTGGGTATCACATACGTTGTATTAGCTTAGGTTTGTAATTAATTTTGCCCATGTCACATTATGATTAAAGTCAGAGACGTCCAGATCT